>JAGGAQ010006270.1:0-22432 GCA_017657225.1 Termitomyces sp. T69sscA
TCATCATCAACAAGATGGCGTATCTATTTTTCTGCAGCAGTGGGTATAAGCTTTCCAGCTGAAAACTCCTTCAATATTGAAGGGTTCATGACCCATTTGTTTAATTGAATATATGCAAGAAGCTTGGCATGGATTGCAGGATCATCCAACATGGAGTAAACCTTCCCATGACAGCCTTTTTGTGACTTTGGAAGACTGTGCATCTTGATCCAATCCAACTTTTGTCCTCCCCACTGAGCAGCAAAACCATAACTTTCTGCAGTTCGTTTTGATGCATCAACAGATCATCAACCATTTTTCACAACCATATGGAGGAAGCTTTGCATTGCAAGAGTATGGACTGCTTGCAACCCCTTTGTACCACCAGCAAAAGTTGTCTTCTTTGACTTATTGAATTTTTCGAGATCAGCCAGTGCTTCTTTCAGCTGTTTAACCTTTTCTTTGTGGCTATGCTCCCTCTGTGTGTGGACTGGAATTTCAAGATGGCGGCACTTCAATGGAGGAGCAACAGGCAACAAGGATTGTATTGAGGCATTGTCAAACATGGATACAAGCTCAGTAATGTTGCCTCGTTCCTCTTCTTCATTGTCTGCCTCATACTCTCCATCCTCTTCATCAGAAGAAAAGTTGACAAGTTCTGCAGGAGTGAATGTCTCGTCATTAATGATTGGCTCAATGATCTTGTGGTGTGAGGTTTCAGTTGCGGGCATGGGCTGACTTGAGAGATGTGGTGCAAAGTAATTGCGCATAAGCATAATTTTGGGATCATTGCTGTGTATATATTGGGAGAGTTCTGCCTTTTTCAAATGCTGTGAGTTGTCACTCATGAAGTCTTTGCATTTTCTCGGGCTGTATGACACTCACATGCTTCCTTGTCCCTGCGCTGACGTCAAGAGTGCGATTGGCATCTGCTGTTGCCCAATGCTTCATTGTTTTGCAAGCTTGAATCTGATCATACAGGCTTTTGCCTGGTGCAAGCCTTGCAACATCCTCCTCACTAAACTCACTCACAGTCTCATATCCTGCTCACTTTTGCCTTCATCCGTGCTCCCAAAATGATTGATCCCTCCTTGCCATGCAGAATCCAAGTCAACAACAATGGGTGATGGGCTGCATGGAGTTGGATTTTTGAGCCCGTTGGATGTACTCTCTGGTGCCTTTTGCCTTTTTTCCAAGGCAGCTGCGCGTGCACGAGAAGCAGCAATGTGAAGATACTTTCTTTTTGATGGCATTAGATGTGTATGTAGTTTACATAGACAAAAAATCAAGTTGTTGTTCTATTCTTGGTTACAGACTAGCAAATGCCCTGGTTCGAGCCTCAGACATGGCAAAATTTAAAAAAAAATTCTGGCCTTCAGCCGATTTGGCACCTGTCACAAAGTGGTGGTCTCTAAGTGAACGGCACCATAGTTGCATCCACCCATCCAAGTCGCTGATGGCCTCTCCAGTCTTCTTCATCAAAAAGAAGGATGGTTTGCTTTGGCTGGTCCAGGACTACTGGATTCTTAATGCCATGATGGTGAAGAACCGCTACCCCCTCCCCCTCATCTCTGAGCTCATCAAGAGCCTCCGGGGGGTGCAGTACTTTACCAAACTGGATGCTTGGTGAGGCTACAACAATGTGTGCATCCAGGAAGGAGACAAGTGGAAGGCTGCCTTCCAGACCAATTGAGGGCTGTTCAAACCACTTGTCATGTTCTTTGGACTCACCAACAATCTGGCCACTTTCTGGACAATGATGAATGACATCTTCTGGGACCTCATTGTGGAAGGTGTAGTGTGCATATACCTTGATAACATCCTCATTTACACTCAGATGCTTGAGAAGCACTGCCAGGTCATGCACATTGTCTTGGAATGCCTCCACCAGCACCAGCTCTACTTCAAACCAGAGAAGTGCAAGTTTGAGCAAATCCAGATTGAGTATTTGGGGCTAATCATCTCACACAGAGCCACAGAGATGGATCCAGTGAAGGTGGCAGATGTGGCGGAGTATCAGGTTCCGCTGACCATGGGGGCTCAATCCACTGGGTGAGTACCTTACGTGGTGATCATTGTGTCCACAGATACAGAGTATCGGTAGAGGCATGAGGCATAGGAGACTGAAGTGGGGTGAGAGAGGTAGATAGGGGATTGCTGGTAACACCGAAGTAGGGGGTGAGTGCTGGGGATGGTAAAAGACAAGTGCCAGGGGTAGGTGCGAGTCTTGGGGAGACAGGAGAGCAGAACGAGCAAGCGCTAGTGCACAAGTGAGTCCCAGGGTTCAATGAGGTGACAAATGCAGAGACTTAGTGAGTCCTGGGGATGGAAGTGGCAGAGCAGAGATTAAACAAGACAAAAGGGGAAAGAGTCGAGATAAAATAAGGAAAGGAGAAACAGAACAAGTTGAGACTGGAGGCCAGAGACAGAAAAGACAAGAGAACTTAGGATTGACAGAGAGATGGTGAGTAAAGCAGAGTGTAATTAGAGTAGGAGACAAATAGAAGTGACAAATGGGCAGATATGAGATGAGTACGATAGGAAATGAAGCAGAGTGAAAAATAGAGAGACCAGAACATGTGAGAATATGAGATGGAGACAAAACACAATGAAATGGTACAAGAGCTATGGTAATATCAAGACTAGAGTACTACTTACTACTCTACGACTTATATACAGTGCGGTAGGTAGGCCCCAGGGCTCAGGCCCAGGTCCCAGCAGCAGGTTGCGGTGCCAGGGCTTAAGGTGAGACTCAGGGATTGTGCAGGATGGCAGTGGAGATTGAGACATGTTGCATGGTGCGGTGGTCTTGCACTGGGAACGCAGAGACATGTGGCAGCGAGGTGGGGGAAGAAGGGAGCGGAAGCGGGTGTGGTGTGCAGAGATCAGGTCGGAGGTGATGCATGATTGTGATGTGTGATGGGGGTCTTGGCACAGGCCAGAGGAGCGTTGGGTGTTGCTGGTGCCAGCGCTGATGTGGTGGTCATGGGCAGTGTAATAGCCAGGGCTGGCGCTGATGTGGTGGTCATGGTGGTGATGGCTGAGGGGATGCCGGAGGTGGCGGTGGCTAGTGGCAGTGATGAGCAGTGATGGCTGGGGGTTGCTGAGGGGGTTGGCCAGGTAGCGCTCCAGGCCTGGGAGGGGCGTGGGGGTGGTTTTGGAAAGTTTGGAGTCCTGGGGCCGAGTCTAAGTCCTGGGGATCAGTAGTGGTTGTGACATGGAGTGGCCAGAGCCCAAGAACAAGAAGGAGGTGCAGGCCTTCTTAAGATTCACCAACTTCTACCAAAGGTTCATCCAGGACTTCTCCCATCATGTGCGCCCTCTATTTGATCTCACTGCAAAGGAGACCACTTGGAGCTGAGGGCCTGGAGCAGACTGCCTTTGATGCTCTCAAGCAAGCAGTCACCTCCAGGCCTGTCCTCCTCTTCTCAGACGACAAATCTCCCTTCTGGATGGAAGCAGACAGCTCCAACTTTGCCACCAGGGCTGTCTTGTCGCAACAATCTTGGTAATGATGCCTGAAATTGTACCAAGTGGTGTCAAAGTAGGCAATCACAAGGTGAATAGCATTGGGCTTGCTAGTTGAGGAGAACCAAGCAGGGTTCCAGAAACTAGTTAGCAGAGGGTAGCGGTAAAGAAGTGGTGAGGTAATGCTTAGTGTAGTTGCCAAGCGCTGGAGGCCTGCCATACATGCAAGGTGCCTAGAGAACTAGAACACTGGCATATTTCCAGTGGCAAGACAAAGCGCTATAGATGGCACCTTGGCATAGAATAGACTTAATATAGACAAAATTGAGCTCTAAAGCCTAGGCATTGATGACACTCGAAATTGTATCTAGTGGTGTCTGAGTAGGCAATCACAAGGTGGGTAGCGTTGGGCTTGCTAGTTGAGGTGAGCCAGGCAAGATCCCAGAAAACCAGTTAGCAGAGGGCAGCGGTAAGTGAGTGTTAAGATGATGCTTAGCATAGGTGCTAAGCGCTAGAATGTTGTAGTTGAGCTCCATGGGGATCATTGAGCGGGTGTAGAAAGTAACAGGTCAGAGCTCATCACTGCTGGGGTCCTTCTGCGAGAGTATACTGGCAATGGCGTAGTCAGAGGCATTGCATTTGAGGACGATGGGGAGAGAGAGGTTGAAGTGGTGGAGGATGGAGGTGGAGGTGAAGGCCTTCTTGAGGAGGGTGAATACACTCTGGCACCTGCTGTCCCAGTTCCATGGGGTGTCCTTCCTTGTAAGCCAGTTGAGGGGTTTGGTGATCCCGGAGTAGTTATCAATGAACCGGCAGTAGAAATTGGCAAAACCAAGGAAAAACTGCACCTCTTTTACACTCTAGGGTGGAGGCCAGTTGAGGATGGCTTCCACCTTGGCAGGGTCTATGTGAACGCCGTACAGGGTGACGATGACGCCAAGGTACTCGACTTCAGTGGTGTGGAACGAGCACTTCTCCAGTTTGGTGTGTAGATGGTACTCCTGGAGCCGTTTG
This sequence comes from Termitomyces sp. T69sscA, assembly GCA_017657225.1. Classification (NCBI taxonomy): domain Eukaryota; kingdom Fungi; phylum Basidiomycota; class Agaricomycetes; order Agaricales; family Lyophyllaceae; genus Termitomyces; species Termitomyces sp. T69sscA. The sequence goes on from JAGGAQ010006270.1 coordinate 4,462, forward strand.
AGGATGCGACGGACATGATTGTGGTGTTCTTCCAGTGAGTTTGAGTAGATGAGGATGTTGTCCAGGTACACAATGACAAAAACATTGTTCATGTCATGAAAGATGTTGTTCATGAAGTACTGGAAGGTGGCGGAGAAGTTGGTCATATCGAAGGGCATCACTAGATACTCAAAGAGGCCATAGCGGGTGCAGAAGATGGTCTTCCATTCATGTTCCAGGGCTATGCAGACGTTGTTATAGCCAGAGCGGAGGTCGATCTTAGTGTAGACTTTGGTGCTGCAGAGGCGGTCAACAAGGTCACCGATGAGGGGAAGTGGATACCAGTTCTTTTTGGTGACTTTGTTGAGGCCCTGGTAGTCAATGCAAAGGTGTAGGGAGCCATCCTTCTTCTTAGCGAACAGGACCAGAGCCTCAGCAGTGGAGATCAAGGGTCGAATAAACCCTTTACTGAGCATGTCATCGAGGTAATCTTTCAGTGCGTGGAGTTTGATTTCTGACATGTTGTAGATCTTGCTGAAGGGGAGTGCAGTGCCGTCTTCGAGGTTGATTTTGTGGTCATATAACCGGTGAGGGGGGAGCTCCTTGGCGCTTCCTTCAGAGAACATGTCAGCAAACTCATGATATTCTGGGGGAACTACTTCATGTAGTATTTGTTCCTCTGTCTTTAGTTCTGGAGCCATGGTGTCTGCGCCTAAGTGTTCTTCTGGGAGTGCCGGAGAGATGTAAAGCTGGAAGGCAGGGGTACTGTCCTGGATGATATGGGCAAAGGGGGCCAGGCTGATGATTTTGATATTGAGGATATCCAGGTCGAGGGGTTTGGAAGGCTGATCCATGTCCCTGGGGTCCAGGGTTGTCTATGAGCGAGGGGTAGAGTAGCATGGGCCTTTATACTTGTTGTGAGGAACATTGGGGGGAAAGACCGGGGGTGTGCTCAGAGTGTGTCGAGTAGAAGGGGGTTCTCCAGAGTTGTCTGGGGGTGCGGTTGGGTCACTGGTAGCTTTGGCCTTGCTGAGGTTGTTAGTGGATTGGAGGCAGAGGCTGATGGCGGCGAGACAGGCATTGGTGCCAGGGAACTTGTGAGGTCCTTCTAGTCAATGTTGGGGTTGACATCGCATAGCCAGGGTAGTCCTAGTACAATGGGGGTGACCTCCAGGAGTTGTGTGACCAGGAGATGGACCAGGAACCAAAGACTGTTGTCGAGGGTGATGGAGCTGGTGTGTGATTTAGTGATAGGCCTGGCGGTGGTGGGCTTACCATCAAAGAGTTGTAGCTCCATTGGTCTATTGAGGGAATCATGGTTAAGGTCAAGCTAGTCACTGACAAATGTCTCGGTGGCCCCACTGTCAACAAAGGCAGTGAGAACTTGAGAAGATTTGCTGAGTTAGGCGTTGAGGACGAACGACCAAGCGGACTTTGAGCAGAGCTGTGGAGGAGTGTGGGGATGGTCGGTAGCACTGACTGGGGTGGTGACATCGAAGGAGATGGGCTCCAGGTGCTCCATGGCTTGGCGGTTGAAGTGGAGGGTGAGGTTCCACCAATCAATGCAGGGGTTGGTGGAATGGAGCCAGGGGAGGCCCAAGATGAGGGGGGTGGAGGCGTGCAGGCGGGTTACGAGCAACTGGAGGTCTTGCTGCTGACCATTGGTGAAGGTGAGGGTGGTCTGCACATAGTGAGTGATGTCACCGGCAGAGGTAGAGCTGCCATTGAAGAGGGTGAGGCAGATGGAGAGGGGTAATTTCTGAGGAGTGGCGGCCAGTGTTGCCAGAGATTTGTCAATGAAGTTGTCGGTGGTGTTGCTGTCAACCAGGGTACTAACTGGAGCAGAGGAGTGTGAGAAGGTTCTGTGGAGGAGAAGAATCTGGGAAGACTGGGAGGAGAGGTGAGCCGAGGGGGTGTCTGGGGATAGAGCCGTTGTGCAAAGGTGTGTAGTCAGGGCAGAGAAGACGTCAAAGTCCGGTCCACGATTTAGTGCGTCTTCATGGTCTAAACTGCTGGGTAGTTTTCTGTAAACCAGAAGTCACAGTCTTTGCCATCTATGGTCCACATGGCTCATCCCACAACCTGGTGTTTAGGGCACTCGTTGATGAAGTGACCTTGCTCACCGCACAAGATGCATGCCCCCTCATGCCGTCGCTTCTCCTGCATCTCCTCCAGTACATCGATTCATGGCCGGTTCCTGAACCTACTTGCGCACAGGGCCTCTTTATTGTTCACATAGTCTGGGGTGTTGTGAGGGTCTGTAGGCAAGTCAGGGTTGGCCTGGTTGAGGTCCAGGGCTTCCTGCATATCGGCGGCATTGAGTTGCATTTGTGGGCGGGGTCCTGGGAGTCGGTTGATGTTGGCCAGTCCTTATTTCAGGGGCAGCCGAGCAGTGGGGTTGGGAGGTGGTGCAGTGCCGGTGGTCCAGTTGCCTGTGGTGGCCCCATTTTGCCAGTTGGAGTTCCTGGAGGGGTTCCAAGGCATGCAGGGTGCCGAGTACTCACTGCGGTCCTCCCAATACTGTTGGTCGATCTGAGTGATGAGGGCCTTGTAACCATTGTAGCTGGGCTGCTTGGGGGTGAGGTGGAGGACATCTTTGATGTGTTGAGGCAGGGCGTGGCAAAGGGCAAATTGGAGAGCGTTGTAGTTCCAGCTGGTTTTGTAGGCCTCCTTTTTGAATTGGACGATGAAGGTGGTGAACCGTTCGTTGTTGCGCATCTGGAGGTTGAAGAGGTTCTCTTCGGCCTCTGCTACAGTGTCAAATACTCCGAACTTACTTGAGAACTCCTGGGCAAAGGCCTGCCAATTTGACAGTACTGGGCTGTTTGGGGTCAAACTGGAGCAGTGCCGTGTAGTGATCAAAGGCAATGCCCTGTAGATACGAGGCAGCAAAGGCCACACATGAGCTCTCAAGTTGGAAAGTGAGGGGCTTAGCTTGGAACATGGTGAGACACTGGGTGAGGAACGTTCTCCATTTGTGGGGGTCACAGCCGTGAAAGAGTTCAGGCTTCTGGATGTTGAGTTTGCCTTCGTGCATCAGCATGTTGTGGATGTTGTCCTGTGGATTGGGGTTGCAGGGCAGGGGTGCTGCATTGTAGTAGTAATAATAGTGGTTTCCCCTGCCATGCTGTGGGAGGAAGGCATCCATCGCTGGGCCCCATCCACCGGGGGATCCACCATTGGGGGGCCTGCCGCCAGGAGGTAGTCCGCTGTTGTTCCTTGGGGGCAGGCCCTGAGCCTATCGTGGGGGTGGCAGTCCTCCAGGGAGCGGTAGTCCCGGATTGGCATTGAAAGGTCGGTCAGGCGGGGGTCCCAGAGAAGCAGGGGGTCGCGGTGGTCCCTGAAAAGAGGGTGGTTGAGGTGCGCTGGGGGCTGCAGGCTGGCAGAGGGGTGGAGAGTTATTGCAGGGAAGGGGTGCATTGCTGCGGGGATGGCGCAGGTTGAAATGGAGGAGATGGTCGTGTTGGAATTCTGGGGCAGGAGCTCTGCCAGGAGGTGCCGAACCGCTGCCGGGGGCCTCTAGCTCATTGATGTAGGAGAGGGTGTGAGTGGAGGCGTTGTTGTTGTCGGTGGATGGAGGATGAGGAGGAGCGTCAGGGCAGGAATTGGTGTCAGCGAGTTGTCCCCAATTGCAGAAGGCACTGGGGAGGGAGTTCACATGGGGGCATGCTGAGAGGCCAATGGTGTGGGCGGCGGGCTGGTTGAAGAGTCCTCCGATGGGGTTGAGGGCCTTCAGAATGTTGGACGCCGCATTGAGCTCCTCCTGCTGGCGGGGTACTGGGGCAGGAACAGGGTCCCAGGGTTCGATTGGTTCCTTGTGTTGCATGTGGAATGAGCATGCAGGGTCCACGGGGTCCTCAAAGCACTGGGGGGTGGGGCTAGTGTGGATCTTGTCCACCAGGGCACACAGTTTGTCCCAGAGGTTGAGATCCACCTGTAGCGTGTTTTGGGCACTTTCAGGGATGGTTCTGCATTGGTAGAGCTCATGAAATTTGAGGAGGCAATTGGCCCATTGCTCCGGGGTCTCAGAGGGGTCATTGTGTCCTAAGCTGATGAGGAGGGCACAGGCACGTCTCATGAACTCTGCTGGAGATATGCAAAGCGACCAGAGGACCCCGTCATGCTGTTGGATATAGGCTTTGACCCATTGGCAGCCTAAGAGAGAGGGAGGTGTATGGCTAGGGGGCGCCGCAAGAGGTCGAGGCTGGGGGAGGTAGTATGTGTCAGGGTATCCCTGAGGAGGCGGGGGCAGGGCAGGGGCAGGTTGGGCATAGTACTGGCCCAGGGCGAAAAAGGCAGCGCTAGCATGCGCTGGGGCCAAGGGTGCCCAGGCGCCGGGCGGTGTCTCCGGCATACCTCCAGGCAGGACCCGCTGATAAGTTCCTGTGGTTGCCTGCAAAGAATCACGTTGCCAGTCCTGTGGAATACCTTGGCTGATGGAGGGGCCATAGGGTATCTGGTTCTGATCTGGAGCCCAATATCTGGGGACAAGAGTGGGGTAATGTTCGATCAGGGGTGCTGGATACAGAGGTTGTGGAGTACTCATGGCATAGTAGTTTTCAGGCATGGGTCTTCCATAAGCATCGGTCTGATAGCCGGTGAGCTGGTAGATGTGCATGTAAGTGGCCATAGTAAACAGTAGAGTAAGGTGGGGAGTCTTGATATTATGTCAGGTTTTGCTGACCATGGGGGCTCAGTCCACTGGGCAAATACCTTATGTAGTGATCACTGTGTCTATGGACGCAGAGCACCAGTAGGGCGCGAGGCATAGGAGGCCAAAGTGGGGTGGGAGAGGTGTGCTGGGGAGTGCCGGTAGTGCCAGATGGGTGGGCGAGTGCCGGGGGGGTGGAGGATGAGTGCCGGAGGGTAGGCATGAGTCCTGGGGATATAAGAGGGTGGAACAAGTGAGTGCCAGTGCATGAGCGAGTTTTGGAGTTCAAAGAGATGACAGATGCAGGGACTTAGTGAGTCCTGGGGATGGAAACAGAGATGCGGAGATTAAGCGAGCTGAAAGGGGAAAGGGTCGAGATAAGATAAAGGAAAAGGGAGCAGAACAGATTGAGATGGGAAACCGGAGACAGAAGAAACAAGAGAACTTAGAGTTGAGAGAGAGAGAAGAGGCAAAGCAGAATGGATTAGAGTAAGAGACAAGTAGAGACAATGCAAGGAGACAATACGAGGCGAGTACGATAAGAAATGAAGCAAAGTAGAAATAATGAGACCAGGACACGTGAGAAGACAAGACAGAGATGAAACACAATGAAACAGTATGGGGCTACGGTAATATCAAGACTAGAGTACTACTTACTACTCTATGACTTATATGCTACGCAGTAGGTAGGTCCCAAGGCTCAGGCCCAGGTTCCAGTGGCGGGTCATGGCACCAGGGCTTGGGGTGAGACCCAGGGGCCGTGCAGGGTGGGGTTGAGACATGTCACATGGCATGGAGGTCTTGCATTGGGAACGCAGAGACATGTGGTGGCAGGGCAGTGAGGAGGGGAGCAGGAGTGGGGTGTGGTGTGCGGAGGTTGGGTCGGCGGTGATGCATGATTGTGATGCGTAACAGCATGGGCCAGGGGTGACAGGTGTTGCTGGTACTGGCGCTGATGTGGCAGCTATGGGCGGTGTGATAGCTGAGGCCGGTGCTGATGTGGTGGTCATGGCAGTGATGGCCGAGGGGGATGCTGCAAGTGGCGGTAGCTGGTGGCAGTGACAGGCGGTGATGGCCAGAGGCTGCGGAGGAGGTTGGCCAGGTAGTGGTCCAGGCCTGGAGTGGTCGTGGGGGTCGTTTTGGGGAGGGTTGGAGTCCTGGGGGTCGGTAGCGGGTTGTGACAGCCAATGGCGACTTTGCTTACATTTTACTATATATACTGTACTTATAGCCTGCAAATAACAAATTCCTTCACCGTTTACCTCTTACGCTTGGGCTTCAGAGCTCAATTTTGCCTATCTTAAGTTTACTTTACGCCAAGAGCACTTTTGTATGGTGTTCTTGTCTCGCCACTGGAAGTATGCCAGTGTACTAGTCATTTATACACCTTGCAACTGCAGCAGGCATCATATACTTGGCGATTACACTAAGCTTCACCTTACCACCCCCTTACCGCTGCCCTCCGCTAACTTGTCATCTGAGACCCTGCCTGGCTCACCTCCACTAGCAAGCCCGACGCTACTCGCCTTGTGACTGCCTACTCCAACACCACTTGGTACAATTCCAGGCATCATCACTGGGATGATGGGAAGTGGCATCTGGTGGCCTTCTACTTCAAAAGCTTGAACATGGTAGAGCGCAACTATGAGATCCATGACAAGGAGATGCTGGCCATCATCCAGGCCTTTGAAGAATGGTGGCACTTCTTGGAGGGTTCCCAGCATAAGTTCAAGGTTTGGACCAATCACAAGAACCTTGAGTACTTCTGAACAGCCAAGAAGCTCAACTGTTGACAGGCCTGGTGGTCTCTGTACTTAGCCAACTTTGACTTCTTGTTGCACCACAAGCCTGGCCAGAGTATGGGAAAACCTGATGCACTGTTCCAGAGAGCAGACCATGGCACCGGCAGGGCCAACAACAACAACATTGTGCTCCTCCAGCCAGAGTTGTTTGCCATCCAGGCCATAGAGGGCTTGGCAGTCCAGGGAGCAGAGGTTGATATCCTCTGGAACATCTAGCATGGAAACCAGGATGGCCACCATAAGGATGTTGTTGCTCAGGCAGCCATGGCTCTGAAGTTGGAACCCACCACAGGAGCCAAGTCAGTCTGCACAGATGAATGGGCCCTGCAGGATGGGCTCATGACCTTCCAGGACCACATCTACATGCCCAACCATCCCAGAGCTCTGCTGGAGAATTGTTGAGCAGCACCACAACTCCCGCATTGCCAGACATCCTAACTGATGGAAAACATTGGAGCTAGTGTCCTGGAACTACTGATGGCCCCAGATATCCTGGTACATTGGATCCTACACTAGCATGTGCAACCTTTGCCTCTGGACCAAGCCTCAGCACCACCCCCCACTGGGCAACTCCACCTGCTACCAGTCCGATCAGAACAATGGAGTGTAGCCTCTGTAGACTTCATTGTAGAACTCCCTGATGCTCATAGCTACGATGCCATCATGGTATTGGTGGACCTTTGTGGCAAACAAGCGCACTTCATCCCCACCCACACCACCTGCTCTGCCATGGGCGCTGCAAACCTGTACCAGAAGAATGTCTGGAAGCTCCATAGCCTCTTGGATGCTTATGTGTTGGACTGGGGCCCACAGTTCATAGCGGAGTTCACCTGGGAACTCTACTGACTTCTCAATGTGAAGCTCCACACCTCCACTACTTACCATCCACAGTCCAATGACCAGACAGAACATGTGAACCAGGAGCTTGAGCAGTACCTCTGCCTCTTTTGCAATGAGCGGCAGGACAACTGGGATGAGCTAGTTCCAATACAACAACCACATTCATGCAGCCACTCAGGTGTCACCCTTCTTCCTGGACACTGAACACCACCCATGCATGGGCTTTGAGCCCTAGGCCTGACCCTCAGAGAACAAAGCTGTGAACAAGTTTGTGGACCAGATGAAGGTGGCGCAGAAGGAGGCCAAGGCTGCTCTGGCAAAGGCAAAGGACAACATGGCCCAATATTATGACCATAGAAGAATCCTGGCACTCAAGTACTAGCCTGGAGACCAGGTCTACTTAGATGCCTTCGACATCACCATCACTTGCTCATCAAAGAAGCTCTTGCACCATCAGCTAGGACCCTTTATGGTGGAACAACAGGTAGGCCTGCTAGCCTACTGACTCTGGCTCCCAGCAGGAATGTGACAGCTTCATCCAGTATTTAATATGATCAAGCTAACACCGGCTTCAGAGGACCCTATCCCAGGACAATGTCCAGTGCCTCCTTCACCCCCAGTGGTGGTCAATGACAACAAGGAGTACAAGGTGGAAGAGATCCTGCACAGTCACCTATTCAAAAGGCAACTGCAGTACAAGGTGAAGGTGAAAAGGTTACGGGATCAAAAACATCTCCTGGAAGCTCCAGGAGAACGTGCATGCACTGAGACTGGTCAGAGAGTTCCACTAGAGACACTCAGATGCACCCTGGGCCATCTGGGGAATCTACCCCATCTCACCAGTGGACCAGGCAATCCAGAACTTCTTTTATCCCACATGTTGAGACACTGCATGCTAGAGGGGAGGTGATGTCAGGGGACTTACATTTGACTTCCATTTTTGGCATGTTACAACACCCCAACCCATCTTCTACGCCACTCCTCAGGACCCCCAAGGCTCGCTCTAGACCTCCAGGACTCATTCTAGACCTTCAAATATCTCTGGAAGTTGTTTCCTTTTTAGAAAAGCCCCAGAACTTCCCACACTCCCTGTTTGAACATTATCCAAGGTTAAGGTTAGCTCTGGTCACCTGTACAGTTGTTCCCATGCCTCTGCCGCCTGCTGATGTGCTGCACTGAGCATTGGGGAATCCTTAGACTTGTTCTCTTCGGATTTCCCTCTGCTAGGTGATTAATTACTATTGTATCATTGATTATCATGCCTAATATAACTTTGGATTTCTCTCTGCTAGTTGTATGATTGAGCCACAACTCCTGGAGGTTACCCTTACATTAAGACTCCAGTTTACCCACCCAGAAAGTCTTTGCCATGCTCTTTTTGAAAAATAGTGCAATTTTCCTTTTGGAGACCCAGCAAAGTAGTGCATCTCAGTAATGAGATTGACTTTTGTCTCTGCAGGTAATGTCATTGTCATCTTGTTGGAGTCTACCATCACTCCTATGATAGTGAGAGGTGAGCCCAAAATCTGCTGATCTCCCTTATGGGGTATGCCCAGGTCATCCCATAGGGTAAGGAGCTTATGCTGGTTGCATGGGACCATGCACTGATATGGTCCATACAAGATCAGGCATCATTGAAGATTATTGGGAAGTAAACACTAATTACATGTTGCACAATCCAAATTACAAGACTGTTGACTATGCTCCAACAATTCAGCAAGGCACATCCACCAAAGTAGTTGCTGCGGTCAACATAATGCTTGCCATTGATGGTGACAATTTGTTCTAGTTGCCAGTGCTTATGCATAGGTATTAAGCAGTATGCCTCTGCAACATCTGATTTCCAAAGTGTGAGTCAAAGATCCAATATTTCCCTGATATGCAGTAGCAGCTCGCCCATATGCCACATATTGTCTAGTGGCATGCCTGCAATGTCTTTGTAGGCTATCATAGAGTTTGGCAAGTACTGACTAGTTGAGAGATCCATCATGAGGCAAAACTTCAGGGTGTGCAGTTTTGGTACTGCATAGACTGGGGAGCTGGTCATGGAAGGAAACAGGTCATACTCAAATGAGGGTGAAAATGTCCCTTTCTGTATTTCTGCATTCCTTTGTTCCCATAAGAAAACTGCCTCAGCATGGTTTTTTGGGGTGTTTGTTGACATATCACACATAAATGGGTATGTATCAACATGCATGTCTGCAGAAGGCCAGAAACCATTTTTCAGTCCATCACATACAGATTTCACAAAGGGTTGATTAGAGTGCATGGAGAGTTACCACTCAAATCTATCAACATTGATTGGACTTACAATTTTGAAGAGCTTAGGATGTTCCTTTAGTATTTGTAGTGATCAAGGGTTTGTAAGCTTGTCAATGTGAGGTTGTGGGAGTGGTTTTGTGGATTCAAACCAATCAGCTGTTGTTTGAGAGAAGTCATGAAGAGGAAAGTCATAGTAATTGTACCTTAAGTAACAGGGGCCAGCTTTCCTCTCAAGATCATGCCTTGGGTCTGTTTGAGAGGAATCATGGTACATGGGTGTCATGAGGACCAAACATGTGAGTAGTGTGCCACAAGAGCATGGGCATGGATGGATTAGGCCAAAGAACTGTATAGTTGGAGGATATGGATTGGGTCTCAAAGATTAGATATACCTCAGTTGTTTATCCACCATGTCAGGTTACGCTGACCACGGAGGCTCAGTCCACTGGGCGAATACCTTACGTGGTGATCACCGTGTACACAGACGCAGAGCACCGGGAGGGCGCAAGGCATAGGAGACCAAAGCGGGGTGGGGGCGGTGTGTGGGGGAGCGCCGGTAGCGTCGGCAAGGGGGGCGAGTGCCGGGGAGGGTGGAGGACGAGTGCTGGGAGTTGGCACGAGTCCTGGGGGTACAAAAGGATGGGACGAGCAAGCGCCGGTGAGCGAGCGAGTCCTGGGGATCAAAGAGATAACAGGCGCAGGGACTTAGCGAGTCCTGGGGATGGAAACAGAACTGGGGAAGTTAAACAGCCGAAAGGGGAAAGAGTCGAGATAAGATAATGGGAGATGGAAATGATTAAGTTGAAGAGAGGAGCCGGGAACGGAGAACCAAGAGAACTTAGAATAGAAAGGGAAAGGAGAACAATTAGAATAGATTGGGAGGACGAGACAAGTAGAGGCGAGATAGGGAGACAAAACGAGACGAGTACGATGGAAAAGAAGCAAGTAGAAATAACAAGACCGGGGTGTGCGAGAAAATGAAACAGAGACGAGAACAAGGCAAAACAATACAAGGCTACGGTAATATCAAGACTAGAGTACTACTTACTACTCTACGACTTATATACTACGCAGTACATAGGGCCTGGGGCTCAGGCCCAGGTTCCAGTGGCGGGTCACGGTGCTGGGGCTTGGGGTGAAACCTGGAGGCTACGTGGGGCAGGGGGAGGTTAAGACATGTCGCGTGGCGTGGAGGTCTCGCACTGGAAACGCAGAGACATGTGGTGGTGGTGCGGTGAGGAGGGAGCAGGAGCGGGGCGTGGCATGCGGAGGTCGGTGGCAGTGATGCGTGATTGTGATGCGTGATGGGGGTCTTGGCACGGGCCGGGGGTGACAGGTGGTGCTGGCGCTGATATGATGGCTATGGGTGGTGTAATAGCCAAGACCGGTGCTGATGTGGTGGTCACGGCGGTGATGGCCAGGGGATGCCACAAGTGGCGGTGGCTGTGGTGGTGATGGGCAGTGATGGGCGGTGATGGCCGGGGGCTGCTGAAGGAGTTGGCTGGGTAGCGGTCCAGGCCCAGGGCGGTCGTAGGGGTGGTTTTGACAGGGTTGGAGTCCCGGGGCCAGGGCTGAATTCTGGGGGTTGGTAGTGGGTCGTGACACACCAACTGAGGTATGTGTAGTGTTACCTACAGAGACAAGCATACTAATGACTTATTTATAAGTCTAACTGTTAAACAACAGGTATATAAATGACTATAGTCATTTATCCACCACCTGAGTTTAACTGTTAAACAACAGGGTCTTTCCAAACACTCTGGCTTCAGGTGATAACCTCCACATGACTTGCAAATGTAGCAGTAATAGCAGGTAACTGTGTCAAAAGGACAGCCTTGGGTGGTGTTTCATTGTTTACATACTGCTTTGGTCTTTCCCCTGACGCTGCCACTTGACCAGTTTGATCTTGAAGTTGTGGTTCTTTTACTTCCATAATATGCCATCAATGTCAAGAGTTGAGTCCCTGATATCAATGAACTCATGCTTGTCTGTGAGTAACATGTGAGTTCCCCTTCTGACTCTTGCTCTGACTGCCCTGTCATATGCAATAACTTTCCCATGGGCTGACTTGTGTTTAGCAGTGAAGAGGCTGAGAATGTGTGTGATATATGCCTGTACTTCCCCTTCTCTGCATGTGAAGGCAAATGTGAGAGCTTTCACATATATGGATGCTGCTGTGAGTCACTGGCTGCTGCTCTTGACTCTGTGAGTCAGAGCGCTGTACCCAAGGATGAGTTCACTACCTCCAATATGTCCTCTATTCTCATGAGGAGCCCCAAGATGGTGGACTCTGCTATAGATTGAGTTGAGGCAAGCTTCTTCACTTTGCAGGATTTTATCCCATTCTGAAGACAGTAGGTATTCCAATGGGGGTGGAGTGTGATGTGAGTATTCTTTGCTTGATTTTGCTGACATCTTGCATGTAGTAATGCAGGATTCTACAATTTTCTGCACAGCAGAGGTCTCCAGCCTGTTGAGCAAGCTTTTTTGTTTTAATACCATGGCAGTTTTTGTTTGTTGATTTTCTGTTTCTTTTCAATGTGTACAGGTTCTCCAACAGAGCTGGAGTCACTTGCTGAATCCTTGCTATCAGAGAAATTTGAGGTGGGTCCACTTTGGCCTCTCTAATGAGCTCATCTGTAAGTCTATTGACTGATCCTGGTGACAACGAGCACTTGGCTCCATCCAACAGCCCTGCTTGCATGGTTCAGTCTCTATCTACTGGTCAACCTCCTCTAGACTCAGCTCCATTTCATCCAGAAGTTGTCTTGGTGCCCCTATTTGGCTTGCGGAGTACCTGAGGTGCTTTTTAACACTTTGCTCAGCAGAGTTGCTGGGTAGATGATGCTTTGACCTCATTTAGGAGTCACAAATAACTTGTGATTGAGTTCTGTCTAATTTCTGTGGGTAGAGAGGAGGAGTTAGCAGTGACAACAAGCTGTGTAATGGTGACTAGTTTGGAGCACTTCCTAAGGCAAAATTCCTTGACAAGCTTGTCAAGTTGTTGGATGATGGCTTGCTCAGTGAGTTAACTTCATGCAATTCTTTCCTTGTCATCTGCATGCCAGATACCCCAGAGGTTGATTGTTTAAATGGCAGCGTAGTTTGCATTTCATGGATGTTCATTTAATAGGAGGTTGAAGTGATGAACAATGTTCTATTGTAAACTGAAGCTGTGCTAGACTATGCTCCAAAATGTGACTATGTAGTTGAGATAAAAGAGAGCAGGGGGTGAAATAGATGATATTCAGCCATGTATCAAATACAATGTAGCTACTTATATGACTGGTTGTACAGTAGAATACTGATACAGCTGTCTCAAAATGAGACAGCCAAAAAAGAATAACAAAAGAGTCCTAGAACCTGGCAAAATGACTAAAAACTGTAAGTCGTCAGGGTAAAGCCAAAAACTGTAGGCAAGGGACGTACCAGAAAGCCAAAGACACACCATGAGAGCATGAACAAGATGTGCCAGGCCTGCCATCACCAAGGATGACAGCACTGATTCCCAAATGAGTGGCTGTGTAATTTGATGGATAGATCATGATGAGGTGCTGACTTCTAGAGCAGTGGTTGTGCCAATTTGATCATCATCAGATCTTGATGGCAAACTGCTGATCTTGGAAAGTGGCTGTGCCAATTAGATCTCAGACATCACTGATCACATCAATCAATCAATCAAATCAATCAGTCAATCAAACCTTTGACAATATCAGCCTAATGCACCTTTTTCCCTCCACCATTCACTTCTAGTCCTCATGCACAGGCCCTATCCTTGCAAGACAACATTTCCAACCTCTAACAACTGTGGAAATGGGAGGACAAAGGATGAAGGAAGGACAGAATGGCTGGAACAAGGCTGGAAGAATGGTTTTAGCTGGGGAAAAGGCTAAATTATTCCTCTAGGAAGGTCTGGACATGCCAAGGTGGCATTGGCACCCCCAGGTAGGCAGAATCACATGAACCGCACCTGGTTTGTGTGCATCACCAAAAGGTATAAAAGGAGGGTTTGTTTGGGGATGTTGGGCAAGCAAGCAGCTTGCCATGGCACGGAGTCTCCAGTGCTGATAAGCCCCAGGTTGTGTCAAAAGAAGTACTGATATATTTCCTGGCACAGGCTTGTGGACTAGTGGTTAGCATGCCCTATGGTCTACTTAGTGCCCTCCTGGCTTGAATCCCCAGACAAGCACTTTCAGTATTGCTTTATCTTCTTTTTACTTGTTTTACCTTACTTTCTTGACCCCAAGAATTCACCAACTTTACTGCTGCACCCTAGCAACTGTCATGATTTTGATGATGCAGACAGTTGGTGATTTCATACCTACTTTTTGACATCTTAACACAACAGACAGCTTGATTAGCGCTGCTAGGCATCGCCAAGGTCTGATTGACATTTTTCTATATTAAAGATTGTTGGTTGTTGTTTACTTACTCAGTTCAAAGAGACAAAATCAATGAAGATGTTGAGAGAGGATAATATTAGACATGCAGCATCTAGATTTACACTTCATACTTATAATATGGACCTCAGTAAATATGTATTCAATGAGTAGCTAGCTATTCTAACAGGATTTAACATTGTGTTGGTTATTGGGATAAAGCAAGCTCCCCATTCTGTAGGTGAGGTACTTACATACAAACATAGTTATATATTGTACTTATACACTGCCAATAACAAGTTACCTTCACTCTCCATCTCTTACGCTTGGGCTTCAGAGCTCAATTCAGCTTATCAGTCTACTCTATGCCAAGGTGCTGTCTAAGTGCTTTGTCTTGCCACTGGGAGTATGCCAGTGTTCTAGTCATCTTTGTGCCTTGCAAGTACGGCAGGCCTCTAGCACTTGGCATTCATGCTAAGCACCAACCTTACACTTCATTACCACTGCCCCTGCTAACTTGTCTTCTGGGACCCTGCCTGGTTCTCCTCCCCTTAGCGAGCCTGATGCTAATCCTTCCCACCTAGTGACTGCCTACCCAGACACCACTTGGTACAATTTTGGGCGTCATCAGCGTGTGGACATCTTAGGCTCAGGAGCTTGTGTTTGACTTCAGTGATCTTGTTTGGATAATTAGTTTGATATTTTGATTTAAATTTGGTTTATTGGCCTCCAAATTGTGTGAACAAGAACCATTCTTTTCAAAATTCAAATAGAACTACTATATTTCGCAATCGCAAAAGTGTGCGTCGCGTGCGGCTTGAACTCTCGCACTTAGTGAATCAACCGTAACCATAAACAAAGTTACATTAAAAAATAAACTTTGTCTACATTTACTATCCGATTTCGCATCAATACGAGAGTGATACTACACAGATTATATTGCTGAGATCCGGCAGGGACAAAAAATAAAGTATAGGGAAGTATCATATAGTGAAGTCATGTAGACATAACAAGATAATGTGAAACATACGGTATGAGCTGGTGACTACTGTGGGTGACTCGGATTGGTAGTCTGATTTCCAACTTATGTCGTACTCAGTCAATTGTGAGGTACTTCGGTGTAAGTTTGCCATGGTCACCTAGAGAGGACTAAGTCAATTGGGAGGTATCTAAGACTGATCCCCTCTCGATCCTCTCTAGGTACTGGTTCACGTGATTTTGTTGCGACTTCGGTCCTTTTTATTGGTCTCGTAAAAATAGTTATTTTTACCCAAATAAAAAGGAAAAGAAAACTGATTCGCAATGGGATAGAACTCGGGCACGCCGTGCGAAGAATAGTAAACACTGTGCGTGCAAACATGCTGTGACGGAACTCGGAAATGGAGAGTTAAGTACGCAAGAGGATATGACAGACTTTCAGACTTCGACGCGACCCTGCATGTCTTAATAGATTCAATTTGTCCTTGGTACTTTGAAGGAATTGTTGCAACTATTCTCAGTATCTGTGAAGTGATAATATCACCTACAACATGTTGATATAACAAGCAACCCTTTACAACTGCAGTATTCTAGACTTTAGTTGAAATACAAAACATATTAAAGAGCAGAACAACTTAGAGACCACTGCTACTAAGGAAATAGGATCAGAAGACTCTTTGGTCATTGAAGGTATGACACTAACCAAGGAAGCAAAACCGTTTTTCTACTCTGCTGGATTTCCATCCCACCTGTAGCAAAGTACCTGCGACACTCGAGGCTCCAAGAATCATTTGCCCTGACCCAGTTACCAAGGCCATCCAAGTAGCGTTTCACATCACCTTGGATCTCTTCTCCAAAATATGGGACATAATTGAGGGCATCCAAGAAATTTTGCACGAGTTTTGAGGCATAGTCACGAATCCACTTCATTGCTTCCTCTAAATCAAGGTTCTCATGATGCATTAAGGTGGTGACAATGTTATGATCATCACGACGGGCTTGCTCCACATTGAAAGAATACATATCCTGATTGATACCAATTGAAAATTTGGAGATATAAACGAATGAAAACGTAAGCTTACATTGCTGAGAATGATCATATCAACGCAAATATTGACGAGTCTCTGAATAACTAGGTCTTCAAAGACTTCATCTGGTAGATTGAGCTTAAATTCCAAAAGCACAAATGATGGCTTTGCCCCGATCGTGTCACGGCGGAGGAGAAGATAGTCATCAATGTTTCTGATGTAGTTTTGAGCACGATCTTGAGCTTGTTGAACAACCGAGGCAGTAAATTTATCCATTTCCTGGATAAATCGACGTCGCGCACTCAAAGTTGCACATTGCGACGACAAATCCCAAAATCTAAATGAGTGGACAAAACACGTAAATTAATTTTCTCATCTGTCTGACATCTCAGGACGTACTGTCGAGCAGCCTCTCCAATCACACACTCGCCCACTGGCCTTGCCTTGCCAGGATTGCGCATTGCATCCATGGATATAGCGGCCAGTTTCTGAGCTTGTTCGGGCGTTGCAATGTCAGTAGATTCATCAAAGAAGGTCAGCCAATTCATTAGATCGCATCCTGCGCGAAAAACATCTGTATGTGTAAAGACCGTGTTTTCAGTGAATGTGAGCTAGGAGACTCGGAATATAAATGCCTTCATCCTCGAAGGGATATGCAAGAGCCGAAAGCAAGCCTGATGAAGCTGGAAAGTTTGATATAAAGGTTGGAGTTTGAATATACGCACAAAAGTCGCCACGTTCATATACTTGTTGCAAACGTGGTGTAGATGAAATAACACTCTGGATCCATGCCATGGATTTTTTTTTGGTTTCAAGACTTGGATGAACATTGCGCCTCCAAGGCCAGTTTGCAAGAAGATCAGGGAGAGTTAAGATAGGTTTTGGAACGTCAGTTGACATCCGACAGTAGAGATTATGGGTCGCGTCACAGTCCTGATTATGGCCTCGTGCGAGATGAAGCGTGAGGAACAGGGAGTGCGAAGGAGAAAGGTCCCTGTGGAAGCAAAAGAATGCGGTCAGGTTTTCCGGATAAGACTCTAAGTGTGATTGAAGGGGATAGAGTTACGTATGAAGTCTCCATTCCTTGCTCCATGCATCTGTTGAGACCTGCTCCCACTCAAGGTATAATCTTTGTGTACGCATCTTCCACATTCCACATTTGGGTTATCTCCTCCACAGGATGTGGCAAGCCTTGATCCGGTGATCACACGTCACGGCCCACACGAGATCGCGAAGCGTATAATGACTGTTGGTTCTGCTACATTGTGAATTCAGTGCTGTTTCTGATACAGGGTTGTCGTCATCCCATCACGTCTTACCTTCAGAACGACTTTGATTTCACACACCTAACAGAATTCGGGTGTAGAAAGGGGAACAGAAGCGAACCGGTCTTTGCACGGCCGACTTCCTGCAGTGGGTCAACAGCTGTCGACTACTGACAAAATTTTCCCTCACAAGGTTGTATGTACTCTCGAAGCAGGGATGCTTGACTACATCCCGCTGGATGTCTTGACCGATGCGGCTTGTAGGTCGGCGGCCTTGGAGCCCCCGGCTCCGGAGTCAGCCTTCATCATCACGAGTGGAAAATTACGGCTTCGGAATGCTGTTTTTGATACGACAAAGGAATCAAAGCTGTCTTCTGAGGATGGGTGCGGTGCTAGCGAGGCTTGTTTCGACTTCAGAGCAGGAAACTCGCTATGCGCATTTTATGCGCTTGGATTAGAGCTATTCCTCCTGATTGCTCGAATTTCAATCGAAGTACAACCTATTGTATCATAAAGATATAAAAATGAAAAGTTCTTCCTATCTGTCTTTCCTATTTGCTGGACGTGCATATTGAATTCATTCCGGGAGACATTTGTCACCCTTGGTTATCAGGTTGCATAGGTAGATATCAACATGTAGCCAAGGGGGAGTCACGTGCGCAATATGTCACATCAGGTTGGGTAGGTAGGTCGAGGCCTTGCCTTGTTGATTTTTTTTGGAGGGTGATGGTATCTATCCAAAAATGGAAGTTGTTTGCTAAAAGCCTGCCATACAAAGTTGGATTTT
>JAGGAQ010006271.1:0-22406 GCA_017657225.1 Termitomyces sp. T69sscA
CCTCCCCGGCACTCGTCTCACCCACCGGCACTCCCGGCACTCCTCTACGCACCTTCCCCCGCCCCGCTTCGGTCTCCTACGCCTCACGCTACTCCCGGTGCTCTGTGTTCGTGCACGGTGAATTGGCATAAGGTGGATTCGCCCAGTAGACTGAGCCCCCGAGGTCAGCGGAACCTGACAGGAGGCAGAAGAGACAAGGGAACTTAGAGGTTGGCAAAGAGATGAAGAAAAAAGCAGAAATGGAATTAGAGTACGAGGCGAGCAGAGGCGACAAATAGGAGCAGATACAAGACAAGTACAATAAGAAATAAAGCAGAGTTGAAAAATAGAGACCAGAACATGCAAGACTACAAGGTGGAGATGAAACACAATGAAACAATACGAGAGGTACGGTAATATCAAGACTGGAGTGCTACTGACTATTCTATGACTTATATACCGAGCGGTAGGTAAGCCCTGGGGCTCAGGCCCAGGTCCTGGTGGCAAGTCATGGCGCTGGGCTCAGGATGAGACCTGGGGATCATGCAAAGCGGCAGTGGAGGTTGAGACATGTCGTGCGGCATGGGAGGTCTTGCTCTGGAAGCGCAGAGACATGTAGCAGCGTGGCGGTGAGAAGGTGAGTGGAGGCAGAGCGTGGTGTGTGGGGGTCAGGTCTGAGGTGATGCATGATTGTGATGCATGATGGAGGTTTTGGAATGTGCCAGGGGAGCACCGGGTGCTGCCGGCACCAGTGCTGATGTGGTGGCTGCAGTTGGGGAAGTGCTGGGAATAGCCAGGGTCAGCGCTGATGTGGTGATCATGGGCAGTGATGGCTGGGAGAATGCCAGTAGTGGCGGTGGCTGGTGGTGGTGACGGGTGGTGATGGCCAGAGGTTGCTGAGGTGGTTGGCTGGGTAGTGCTCTGGGCCCAGGAGGGTCATGGCGGTGGTTGTCAGGTTCCGCTGACCATGGGGGCTCAGTCTACTGGGCGA
Organism: Termitomyces sp. T69sscA; assembly: GCA_017657225.1. Classification (NCBI taxonomy): domain Eukaryota; kingdom Fungi; phylum Basidiomycota; class Agaricomycetes; order Agaricales; family Lyophyllaceae; genus Termitomyces; species Termitomyces sp. T69sscA. The sequence goes on from JAGGAQ010006271.1 coordinate 971, forward strand.
ACCACCTTATGGTTAATCACTGTGTACACAAACACAGAGCACCGGGAGGAGCGCGAGGCGTAGGAGACCAAAGCGGGGTGGGGGGTGGTGCGTGGAAGAGTGCCAGTAGTGCCAGTGGGCGAGACAAGTGCCGGGGAGGGTGAAGGACGAGTGCCGGGGGTTGGCGCGAGTCCCGGGGGTGCAAGAGAACAAGACGAGTGAGCGCCGGTGAGTGAGTGAGTCCCGGAAATCAAGAGATAGACAGATGCGGGGACTTAGCGAGTCCCGGGGATGGAAGCAGAACTGGGGAAGTCGGATAATCAAAAGGGGAAAGAGTCAAGATAAGATAACGGGAGATGGAAACGATTAAGTCGAAGAGAAGAGCCAGGAACGGAGAGTCAAGAGAACTTAGAGTAGAGAAGAGAGAAGGGAACAACGAGAATAGATTAGAAGTACGAGACGAGTGGAGACGAGGCAGATAGTTGAAACGAGACGAGTACGATGAGAAAAGAAGCAAGTAAAAGTAATGAGACCAGGACGCGCGAGAAAATGGAACAGAGACAAAACACAACAGACAAGACGGATTACGGTAATATCAAGACTAGAGTACCTACTTACTACTCTGCGCCTTATATACTACGTAGTACGTATGGCCCGGGGATCAGGCCCAGGTTCCAGCAGCGGGTCGCGGCGCCGGGGCTTGGGATGAGACCCGGGGGCCGCGCGGGATGGGGTGAGGTTAAGACATGTCACGCGGCACGGAGGTCTCATACTGGAAGCGCAGAGACACACGGTGGTGGTGCGGTGAGGAGGGAGCGGGAGCGGGGCGTGGTGTGCGGAGGTCGGCGGCAGTGATGCGCGATCATGATGCATGATGGGGGTCTCGGCGTGGGCCGGGGATGGCGGGTGGTGCCGGCGCTGATGTGATGTGATAGCCGAGACCCAGCGCTGATGTGGCAGTCATGGTGGTGATGGCCAGGGGATGCCGCGAGTGGCAGTGGCTGTGGTGACGATGGGCGGTGATGGACGGTGATGGCCGGGGATGCTGCAGGTGGCAGTGGCTGGTGGCGTTGACAGGTGGTGATGGCCGGTGATGGCCGAGGGAGTTGGCCGGGTAGCGGTCCGGCCCTGGGGCGGTCGTGGGGGTGGTTTTGGGAGGGTTGGAGTCCCGGGGCCAGGGCTGAGTCCCGGGGGGTCGGTAGCGGGTCGTGACAGTGGTTTTGGGGGGTTTGGAGTCTCAGGGCCGGGCCTAAGTCCTGGGGGTTGGTAGCGGGTCGTGACAATAGCTGTTGGGACAATGAAGTCTAGTCTTCTCCAGTATATGAGGAAAGATAAAGAGGTCCAACCTCCAAGTTTCATTACCACCAATGGGGACACACTATCACAGAGTAGCTTGACTGATCCTCCAATGCAATAGCTGTGTCTATAGATGTTTCCCAAGTTGTTTGATTGAAATATATTTAGAAATGATTAGATGGGAGAAAGACAGGTAAATATCAATCACTTTTTGTTATTGATGAGAATGACATTTTGGTTAAAGAGGATGATGATGAATTAAAAGTGCAGAAGCTGAACAGAGGCAAATTTTTTGTAACATAATTTATCTTGAGATAGTTCATTAACCTCAACAGGGCAAAATATGTCACCTGTCTCCATCATGGTGCAGTCTGTACCTCTGTACCTGTAGTCTTAGTCCAAGGGATATGGAAAGTGATGACTTGATGTTAGTTTACTGGGGAGATTCATAAATTACAATCCATTGTTATATTGTGTGATGGGTGAATTTCTTGGCATGGATTAGGTAAAAGTTTGCTGAGTCTTTGACAGCCTCAGAAAGCAATTTAGGCAGCCACCCAAAGCGCAGCATCAGTTGGCAGGTGAAGGTGAAGATTAGCACAGAGAATACACAGGTGATCCAGTGTGATTGGATTCCAAACTGCACGTTTGAAAGAGATACCTTGTTTCTATGCCAATTTTAGGAAACACTTTGAGGTGAGATTGTTACTGGGCTATTGTGCATTATTGAAAATATGCCACAAGCAAAGACTATTTAGCCAATGCTTAATGCATTCCCCCAAACAAGAAGTGGTGGCATCAGCAACAAAAGCAGAGAGTAGGGTTGGAGATGTGGGCATGTGAGTGTACTCTGATATATGCTCATGATCACAGAATTGAGTAAATCTGAGCAAACCGGCACCATAGGAACAATGGGTAGACTCCTCAACAAACAATAAGAGGCATTTAAAGAATCATCTTTGTACACCAGGTGAGAAGTTTTAATTCAGAGATGAGTCAAAAGAGATTCCATGTGGAGTCTTCCAAAGAATCAATTGTTAGTCAGCTGCACAAAAGGGATGAATGGTAGAAGGCAAGTAATGGTTTTTGTGACATGGCATGTGGGAAGTAACTTGCTGGAGTGACATTGACGCAAGATTGCATGGGTTAGTCTTAGTTGGCTTAGGAGCTTTTTGTAGAGGCAGATCATCATCAAATTGTTGAGAACAACTAGTTCAAGTTTTGTGTATTAGTGGTGGCAATCTGCACCGGCCTGGGAATAGAGATCTGTTGCTTATGGGAGGCAGGAGAAGTAAACAGATTGCAATTAGACAGAGGGAAAGGAACAGAAATATTGGAGGTTGATTTGTTGGAAGAATTGAGATGATGGTGTGGGAAGGCACGTGTGGGAAATGGTACTGATATGTGTGGAATATCAGAACCACTGATGATGCCCAAAATTGTACCAAGTGGTGTTGGGGTAGGCAGTCACAAGGTGAGTAGCGTTGGGCTCGCTAGTGGAAGTGAGCCAGGCAGGGTCCCAGAAGACAAGTTAGCGGTGAACAGCGGTAAAAGAGTGGTAAGGTAATGCTTAGCGTAGTCACCAAGCGTGCAATGCCTGCTATAGTTGCAAGGCATGTAGATGACAAGGACACTGGTGTACTCCCAGTGGCGAGACAAGGACACCATACAAAAGTGCTCTTGGTGTAGAGTAAGCTTAAGAAAGGCAAAATTGAGCTCTGAAGCCCAAGCATAAGAGATAAAGGGTGAAGATAACTTGTTATTTGCAGGCTATAAGTACAATATATATAGTAAAGTGTAAGCGAAGTCACCATTGGCGACGCAAGGGTTGCCAACATGGGGAACTAGTAAGTAAATAATAAGCAACAATCTTTTATATAGGAAAGTGTCCATCAGACCTTAGCGACACCTAATGGTGCCAGTCAGGCTGTCTATTGTGTCAAAATGCCAAAAAGTAGGTATAAAATCACTGAAATGTCAACGCTATGAAATGATGGTGGTTACCAGGGTGCAATAGCAAAGCCAGCAAAACCTCGGGGTCAAGAAAATAAGGTAAAATAAGTCAAAAAATAATAATGAAAAATACACCAAGTGTATGTCTGGGGTTCAAACCTCAGCCTTTTGAGGGGGCACCAAGTAGTTCATAGGGCGCACTAACCACTAATCCATATGGCTGTGCTAGTGAAATCATTAGTACGCCTTTTGATACAACCTGGGTCTTATCACCACACACCTTTTTAATCTGCATGTCAGTCATAAAATAATATACTTTTGAAGCTGTTGGGAAGGGCAAAGTCCCAAGATAGAAAAGTAGAAGAAACTGGTGCAAGCTCCTCATGCAAGAGCACATCAGCAGGGTTGAGTTTGGAAGCGATGTAGCAAAAAGACGGAACAATCATACACTTGTTGAGCACTGAATAAGAACATTGGACACAAAGGTTCATGTAGGGGGATCTGCTGCAACCCTTTTGTTGGGCACTGATAGCACCTGAGTTATTGGAATGTATGAGAACATAACTAGAAATGGATATGAGATTGGGAAATGAAGTGAGAGAGGAAGAATAATACCTGTTTTTGATATTCAACTGATGGAGAAAATAGAATAGGATCTCAATGGCAATATATTCAAGCCAACAGATATCATGGCCAGGGGATTCCAATCTGGTTTCAGTTGCATAGCATGATGGAAATTCATCACCAGGATACCTATACCCCAAGAAGTGGATGCATCAACAAAGATTCAAAGATCATCAATTGGTTTGTGTGGATAAAGTTTGCAGAATGCAGATGAATCTTCCAGGTGTGCCTGCCACCATTTGAAAGTGTGTACAAAAGAGTGAGATAGACAATCACAGATAAATGGGTTGTTGCAGTAGGTTGACATGAAGTTTGAAAAAACAGGCAGTCTGAATGAGCTGTCAGGAAAGACAAAGGAGACATGGATGAGTGTGCTGTGCAGGCATTGTATATCATGCAAGGAGAAACATCCATGAGCGTCATGGTCTGTCAGCATTGAAGTAACGCACCCAAGGTATTTGAGGCATTTATCATTCAGTAAAGAAACTGCTCGCCTGCCAAAGTCTCATTCAAATCCTATAAAGGAAAATTTAGTGAGAAATTGAGAACTGGACTTCTCAGGATGCCAAGGAACATGCAGACTTGAAATGAGATTGACAACAGATGTGCAATCATGAGTGTAGTGGAAGCTGCCATCATGAAATTGTCCTAAATGATTGGGAAATTTGAAGCAATTTATGTTATCCTCCAGTTTGAAGAACAGACCATTGTCCCCTGGTTTGGCACTCCATATATCGACAAAGGTGTTGCCAATTTGCCCGGAGTTGCTACTCACAGGCCTGGCACCAAAGAGGTGCACATGATCAATATAAAAGTTGTTTTTAAATTGGACAATCAGAAAGGGTTTGTGATTGGGAAGCACAAGACACGTACAGTGAAAGCTTTTAATATTAAATGAGCAGGCTTGTGTGCCTGGTGGCATGATGGCAACCTCGAAAAGGTGGGTCAAACCCAAGAAAATGTACCAAAATTAGATTTGGGAAGAGATATGCAGGGAAATATATTGCAAGGAAATAAATGGAAGGTATAGAAAGAAATGACAATTGGGATGGGAAAACAAGATGAGTTTCAATGGAAATTTGAAATGCATTGAAAAGAAATGAGGATTGAGATGAGAAACATGTTAAAGAAAATGAGAATGTAGAGAATGAAACAGGAATAGAAAATGTGAAACATGGAAATTGAAAAGAGAATAGAAATGAAATTGCATAGCCCATGGGAGGAAATAGAGTGAGAAAAGTACAGAAATGAAAATGCAAAATGCATCAAAATTGAAAGATATGAAATGAGAATGGAAGTAAAATCATGCAAAGATTGAAAGAAATAGAGAAAAAACAAAAGGAGATGAGCAAAGCAGATGTAAGGTAAAAAGACTCACCTGCTCAGCTGCCTGATGCGCCATATCAAATCACGTTGAAAAATCATCCTTGTCAATGAAACTGTTGACAGAGAAGATTCTAGTAACAGGGTCATTTTTGGCAAGGTTTCTACAGACGCAATATTTGAGAGGATGTCCAGGGGCCTGCTGTTGCTCTGCCACTATGAAAGGCAAGAAATAAATAGGACCTTGAAGTATGCGCTCAGTATTGGGCAAAGAGAAAGGACTAGACATGTGGTCACAAGAGATTTCTGTGTCTATATATTCTTGAATGATGGAGGGAAATTTGTCCTCAGAAGGGTGATTTTTGATAATGACCAAGGCCTCCAACTTTGGCAAAGTGCCCAAAGGAAACCACGCTGAAGATTTTGAATTAAAAAGAGGTAGGAGGAGGTAAGGTTGTGTTGAACTAAGAATTGCGAAAATGCTGTAATACTGTAAGGTTGGACGATACAATTAGTGAGGTTGTTATAGGTGAGCGCTTAGGGAGGGCAGCATCTTCAGAGCTCAGATTGAGAAGCATCCATCAGATATGCGCAAACATAACTATGATTGAGCAAATGCAGGGTGGTCACCTCCACAGAGCAAGCAGACATAGAATGCATCACTGCCATGGTGGTTGTTGCAGGGCCAGTTGAGGTTATATATGCCACAGACCTTTTTGGGTTGTGTGCTCTTAGTGGGTTTGGCAACAACAAGTTGGTTACTGATGAGTCTGGAGAATAAATGTTTCCCATCATTGAACGTGATGATATTGGCAGGATATTTGGAGAAACAATGTCCCTTTCTGCAGAAGAGGCAGGCTGGGACATTATCTTGAAAAAATGAAGAAGATGGCCTCAAGGATGTGTAATGCTGAGAGGCAATATTCATGTTCTGTTGGGTTTTAGGAAATTTAGAATTTGGAATAGGAAAGTAACAGGCAGTGATGGCTGGGGGCTGCCAAGGTGGCTGGTCAGGTAGCGGTGATGATGCCCAAAATTGTACCTAGTGGTGTCTGGGTAGGCAGTCACAAGGCGTATAGTGTTGGGCTCACTAATTGAGGTGAGTCAGGCAGGGTCCTAGAAAACAGGTTAGTGGAGGACAGCAGTAAGGGAGTGGTGAAGGTAAGCTTAGCGTAGTCGCTAAGTGTGAGTGCCTGCCGCAATTGCAAGGCGTAAGAATTCCTAGTACACCAGCGTAGATCCAGTAGTGAGACAAAGGACACTGTACAAAAGTGCACTTAGCATAGAGTAGACTTATAAGAGACTAGATTGAGCTCTGAAGCCCAAGCATAAGAGGTGACGGTGAAGGTAACTTGTTATTTTGCATGCTATAAGTACAGTATATATAGTAAAGTGTAGGCGAGGTCACCGTTGGCAACCCTTGAGTCGCCAACATGGGGAACTATCAAGTAAACAGCAGACCACAATCTTTTATATAGGAAAATGTCCATCAGCTCTTAGCGACGCCTAACGGCGTCAGTCAAGCTGTCTGCCATGTCAAAAATGCCACAAAGTAAGTATGGAATCGCCCAAATGTCAATATAGTGGAATGATGGCAGTTACTAGGGAACGGTGGCAATGCCAGCAAAACCTCAGGATCAAGAAAATAAAGTAAATAAATCAGAAAATAAAGTAAATAAATCGAAAATACTGGTGAAAAATACGCCAAGGGTGGGCCAGGGGTTTGAACCTCAGATTTTTGAAGGGGGGTGACCAGTAATCCATAGGGTGCGCTAACCACTAATCCATGCGGTTGTGCCAGGGAAATCGTTAGTATGCCTTTTGATACAACCTGGGTCTTATCAGCGGTCCAGGCCTGAGATGGTCATGGAGGTTGGTTTGGGGAGGTTGGAGTCTTGGGGCCAGGTCTAAGTCCCAGAGGTTGGTAGTGAGTTGTGACAGCTAAGGGATGCTGTGATGCTCTCCAGAGTGGCTGTGGTGGTCTGGAGGAGCAATGTGGACTCTGCTTGCTTGGTGTCACTGGCTACAAGGAAGTCAACCATAGTACTCAGCTTGTTGATAATACTGCTGACCTGTTCAAAAGGGATGGTGGTGGTTATGGATCAAGAAGTGTCTCCTTGCCCAACTTGCTCTGCACCTTGTATACTTTATTTGTAATCCCTGAACCTGTTCAATCTTCACTGAATACATCTATGACACTTATCCTGGCCCATTCTTATTCTCACTAGCAGCCTTAGCTCATGCACCCTTTGTTCCTTGCTTCAGCACTCTTTCCTTGAGTGCACCCACACCTTGGAGTTCACCAAGGCTTCTCTTCATGTCCAGTTACCTATTAAATTACCTACTCCAGCCCACATTTTGGTTTTTCATACCCAGAGCTCATCATAGGCCCCACTGTGCTTGTAGTGTATCATGTCCACCTAGTAAGGACTTGCTCAGTGACCCAAGCCCATATCTTCAGTAAAACCTGACACCAAGCAGATGGAATGTGCAAGCACTTGTCAATGAATGTCTTGTAAGCATTATGATGGGACAAAATAATAAGATCATCAATGTTATCTTCAGTAATAAGCTGAGCACATGGAATGTGAGTACTTGCCAGCCATGACTGAGAAATTTTTGATTGACTGAAAGAGCAACCAGCAATTTTGATGGGCTATCAGTGGCTGTGAAACCAATGGCTCAGACCCAAAGCTCAGGCTTTGCAAAAATCTAGGCCAGGCCACAGGCTCCTCTAAGCTCTGTACAAAGCTTGAGTTGGTTCAGTCTCAACAAGCTCAGCCTGGTTTAGCCTGTATAATGAAGCCGAAGCCTGCACATCACTACTCTCTGATATGACCTCTATTCTCCCTAGAAGCTCCACGATGGTATTTAAAGCTGAGCATGAACAAGCTGGTTCTCCCTGCATGATCTTTTCTCACTTGGGGCTGAGCAGATTGGGTGGTCCAGACATAGAGAGAAGGAGCTGGTACTTAAAAATTGCAGAGTTGTCAATGTCAAGGCTGAGGAGTTGACAGTTCCTAATACACTGTGGATTTTCATCTCTTTTTGCTGCTTCTTCTTGTTCAAACCAGGGAAACATCTTAAAGTCAACTTTTCTTCCTTCAGCTTGGTTCAATATGGCTTGAATTGGATCCATGTTCACCCTTGGAATCTTCCTTGGGCAAACACTGCCAGCAGCCAATTGTGTTTCCCTGGGAGAAAGTGAAGAGGAAACCTGTTATGCCATTTCTAATGTGTCAATTGACAATGGAAAAGTAATTGAACAAAGAAAATTTGCCTTTTTCTATAGTAAAAAGCTGGCCAAGAAACAGATGACAGGTTTCTTTGATTCTTTTTCCATCAGAAACATATTCTGGCCCCAGGAGTGAGAGCACCTCTGTGCTCACTCTGTTATTTGAGTCCATACTGGTGAGATATTGGATGTTTGAATTCACCTTGTTGTTTTGTATCAAGCTCTGGCTCTCTACTGTTCTCTGGTCTACTTGTATTTGTGCAAGTAATTTTGGCTGTTGTTCAGCATACAGCTTGGTGTCTTTGGTCACATTCTTTCTCTTCAATCTGCTCAATGAGTGCAAGATGAGCAGAGATGGTATTGTGTTTAGTTCGGTCAGAGAGAGATGATCCACTGGCTGTGAGCATGATTGATAGAAGTGTGCTTGGTTCTTTTTCCCTCTTTGAAGTCTTCAATGTGTTTTTCCAGTTCCTGGACAATTTGTATTTCTCTCCTATCCTGTCTACTAATGCCTTCCCCATCTCGGTTCTTGACAGGCAAGTCTCGCTCTATGGACTGGGTGCTGAACTTTTTGACGCAGCATCATGTATTGCGCAGTGAATCAATGATTATTATTTGCAGACTAAGTTCGAGATCAGAAAAATGTTTATTAGATATAATAAGTTTTGAGTAAACATACCTAAGTTTGAGATCAGAAAGATACTCGAACTGTGTGGTACATCAAAATATATATACTTAATGAACTACTGAGACTTTTGTTATCACTATGAAATAAATGGTGACGTATACTGCGTCATTATGGATACATTTCAATGTATGTGGAGAATACTATATATTTTATATAATATAAAGTGGAGGTAAACGTACCAGTGATGTCACTTCAATTCATTCAGAGTGATCAGTCGTCATTTCCTTCGACACTTTTGTCCTGATGATGGGTTCGCACTCAGCGAGCCGAAGAATGAGGGAAGCGCTCCACTGGTATGGGGTTGCATATATGTTAATAGGGGTCACACGATGTTGAAGGACCTACGTTCTGATGAAAGGCGTCCAAAGTACCAAAAAATCTGTCGAAGTCGCTAGATCTGAATTAGCTTGCTTACCTAAGACAGCTGTTATCGTGGATCGTCTCTAAGTAATTAGGGCCGCTCAAACTTGTCTCCTGGTCTGAATCGCACGTGTTCTTCTCGACTGATTTGCCCAACCTTGTCAAGAAGAAATAAAATGCCGAAATATTTGTCCCGTCGATTTGGCCACTTATACAAAAGTAGCGCTGACTAAGCACCTAGCACCATTAATTCCGCGGAAAAGGCAGATGGAACAAAACATGACGTAATTTTCAAGACCAGTCGACGTCCATGCCGTGCGCCGCAGTGGCCCATCCTATTCGTGTTCTGTTGGCCATGACGACAATCCTTCTTTTTGTGAGCATTACTTATTTAAATCTCGGCTGAAAAAACCGATTAAACTTATTATAGTCGGTTATGAGCCGCTAGATAGTCTTGCCGAACGATTTGGAATCTGCGGGCCCATCGCATCGAACAAGGCCTTCTCACATGGTCTCCGTGCCCTTCAATAAGACTGAGTTCTGATAAACTAAGACTTTTTTATACAACCTTGTGAAAGCAATTCATGAACTATCACCAGATTCACATATATGCACTTGTGGTCAGTGTATTCCCATGTTTTGAGTTTCTTCATTTGCTTATCAGACACAGGTACAAGCGTTGTATGCTCTACATGAACCAGAAGATTGGTCATAGACTCAGATCCTGCTGGATCCCAATATCATATTATCTTCTCAGTACTAATCAAGTCCAAATCAGGTGCCCAAAAAATGGAGTCGGCTCTTGATGATCAAGAAGGGTTCAAAATGTTCTTTGGCTGACTTCTTGAATGCTCCAGATATTATGAAATAAGACAGAGTGAGTTTGAGACCGATACCATAACGGGTACTGTTGTCTGATCAAGATGACACCACCTTGGAGAATTGGAATATCCTCGAACACCACTACATGCTGTGGTAATACAGTGTGAGATTGATGCTTGTGAATATCTATCTCCATCTTTTGTCAGCACACAGTCACATTCTGATTTGCTAGACCGCACCTCAGTGACCTCATGTGCAAGCCTACTTCAAGTTGGCTATGGAATGCCACCCGACATCGCCCTGACATCGTGGGATCCCTATCAGTGACGGATGAAAGCCCGAGGTCTTACAGTTTACAGCATACACCATCATAACGATAGACCCCATCGACTTTCCCTTGTTTAGTTATTCGGTCCCCTGAAGAATCTGCCATGGTGGGGGCCGTAGTAGTGTAGGGGTGGTAATAATTTTAGACGCAAACAGTATAAAAGCTTGAATTACTGTTCCAGTATAACAATCATGGTTCAAACTGTGACACCAGTAAGCCATTGCTTGTATCACTAATACACCGATAAAGTCTCTCACATATCCCATAGCCCACCTCAACAAAAATCTTGGTAATTGGAGGAGGCCCTGCTGGGTCTTATGCCGCCACTGCATTGGCAAGAGGCAAGTTTGCATTGTTGTTCTTACAAAACGTTAAACTGATTTATCTATCAGATGGATTCAACGTCACTCTCATTGAACGCGATGTTTTTCCTCGCTACCACGTAGGGGAAACCATACTTCCTTCGTGCCGCTATTTCCTAGCATTCATTGGTGCCGAAGTCCCCATCAAGAATCATGGGTTTTTGATTAAGGTAAACCACTTCGCGCAGTCCTGGTATGCTTGTTAAATTGCAACTTACTAGCCTGGAGGTGCGGTCAAGCTTAAACAAGAAATTAGGGAAACCTGTGAGACATATTCCATGGGAGGGACCATAAGTTGCTAAACATCTCAAGATGCCAATTTTGTTGAATTTGACGCTGAAAATACTGCGTGGAATGTGGTGCGACAGACGTCCTGTTTGCTGATGAAAAGGCTAACCTGGTATCTTCATAATTAGGTTCGTTCTCAGTTCGACGATCTCCTTTTGCGCCACGCTTCCGCCTCGGGAGTGAAAGTCTTTGAAGGAGTCAAGGTTACTGACATTAGATTTTCCGGTGAACGGCCCGTGTCTGCTATCTATGAGACTGAGGGTAACAAAAGAGACGAGATCCATTTTGAATACCTGATCGATGCTTCTGGTCGAACAGGACTTATGTCCACAAAATACTTGAAGAATCGGAGATTCACAAATACCCTGATGAACATGGCCTTTTGGGGTTACTGGGCAGGAGGAATTAAATATGCACAAGGAACGGACCGAGAAAATGCACCTTGGATCGAGGCATTGACAGGCAAGTAGATATCAAACATCAAGTTGATGAACTCAATGACTACATAATATTTTAGATGAGACTGGCTGGGCCTGGCATATCCCTTTACATGACGGGACTACATCTGTTGGAATTGTGGTATCCAAGGATCTCTATGCGAAGAAGAAAGCCCTGCTCAACGATGGCGATACTTCAATCAAGAGACTTTATATTGATCAGTTAGCTCAAGCCCCTGGTCTGATGCGACTTCTGGACAAGGCTGAACTTACCAGCGAAGTCAGATCTACCGCTGACTACAGTTATTCGGCTGATCATCACGCGGGTCCTGGTTATCGCATTGTTGGTGACGCAGGAGGTATGTATAATTGTCAAGGTACTGACACGATTGAAGAAGTTCTAAAGATTTGTGAAGCGTTCATTGATCCACTTTTTTCTACGGGTGTTCACCTCGCCTTCAATGGTAGCCTTTCTGCTGCCAGTACCATTGCTGCCTCGATTCGAGGGGATTGCACGGAGGAACAGGCAGCTGAATTCCATAATACCAAGGTTGAAGTTTCATATACACGGTACGAGGACACGAAGTCCATATCATGATCCCGGAGCCTGAAAGGTTGAGTCTTATTCCTCAGTTTCCTGATCACTGTCCTCGCCATCTACAAGCAAATCAGAGCACAAAAAGAAAACGTACTAGCAGACATCGACGAGGATAATTTTGACAGACTCTTTCACCTTCTTCGCCCGGGTATGTTGAATAAAGTCAAGATGGACCAATTCTAACATTATTCCTTGTTACCAGTGGTCCTAGGTACTGTTGACATAGATCCTGGGCTGTCGCCCAGAGAAATCGAAGAACCTCTTGATTTCTTGAATCACATCGTGTGGCCAACCCAGCCACAATCGACGGATGAAGTTTTCAAGCATGCCGTCCTTGAAGTCACCAAAAAGAAGGCATTACATGTCATACGTGGACACAGTCATTATCATAACGATGTTATTCAGGGATACCGTGCCAATCTAGTTCGTGGCAAGTTGGGGTTGCGGAAAGTGTGATATTGGGACAACAAACTGTCGGTTTTTGAGTTACTCTTTTAACATTAACACTCGACGTCAGAAACATGTCTATATACTCCTCTTGAAGAAATATTAACATAAGGGTTATGTGCAGACGTCTAAGATAGATGAGGAATCTCAATTGAGAGCCTTAGTCTTTACAGGTCTGACTCCAGCCCTCGTATTCAACCAGCCCTGTCTGGATATCTAACAGCCTTTCCAAAAGTGCATTACCCACGTCACCCAAGCCAATGTCTTCAGATGGAATCACAAGGTCTCTGCCCTCATAGCCAATGCGGCCAATAGGTGCTACTGCAACGGCTGTACCCACACCGAATGCTTCCAACAAGGTACCAGCATCAGAATACGCAGCGACTTCGGGCATTGTCAGCGTGCGTTCATGTGTGTACAGTTTGCGTGAAGCAGGGACACCGCGAAGCACAATTTTATTTGCGGTATGTGCATCCAGGAGTTCGAGGCATGAACGACGAGTTATTCCTGGGAGAATTGTGCCATCCAGAGGAGGAGTGATGACATCCACATCTTTTGAAGACACATCAGTATTACTGTTGTATAGTTTTTGTAGTAAACTCACCCCCATCTTCCCTTTTGACGACTATGAAAAAATTCATTGACCCCGCTTCCGTGATACGCTGATCCTCGCCGAGCAACCATAAGATCTGTTCGTAACCTTGCTCGGCCGCAAGTCGTTGGGGAAGGAAGCCTGGAGCATAATTCAGCCCGAGTTTGTGACCACCCGTTCCTCCTGGCCAGGAGCGGACAGTTTTGCCGACAGCGAGTAGAGAAACGCCTTTGGCCTTGCCAGTGGTCGAAAAGTAGGGGCCAGTAGGTGTCAGAATGACATAGAGTAAGGCACTGTCGGAAGCCGCAACGCCAAGAGCTATGAGAGTGTTTAAGATGTAATGGAACAAACAGATAATGGTTGAGATAGAAATTACTAACCAGGACGAGTACCAATATAAGTTGGCCTAATGTATAAACTATGACCCGGTCTTTTGGGAATCCAACGCGCGTCAATCGTAACAAGACGTTTAATGAGAACAAGTAAAACATCGGGGTCGAATGGCTTTATAAAATCAGCAATTCGTATTGACGCACGGTTTTGTGACCACACGCGAGTTTACTTACAGGCAAGGCAACACGCTCTGCTGAGCGTACGAGGCGCTCCATATTTTGCTTTGGGCGGAAGAGGCGTGGCTCCCCATCGGGTCCCAGGTATGCCTGTACGAACAAATGTCAGAACCGTGTAATGTACCTTGCAAATGTGGAGTCTAGCCTTCATCCCCTCGAAGACATTAGGGCAATAGTGGAAGCACGAGGCAGCAGGGTCCAGCGACAGAGGTCCGTAAGGTTTGATCTCCGGGGCCGACCAACCAATCACGGGGTCGTAGCTCGCGACGAGCATGTGGTCGCTCTTGACCTGGAAAGAGAGCTATAAGCAGACGTCAGACGTCGACAGACGAAACCAGACCTGTCCGAAATGAACATCTTTCGGAATGTCCCTCAACGTTTCCGCCAGGTTAATGACCAGCTTGGACGCCTGGCCAGTCATACATGTAAATCCGACTGCTAGTAGGAGACGTAGAGAATGTGACGCACATCAAGACAAGCGGGCTGAGAATTGGTTGAAGAAGCTGGGGTATTTTTTTGGATAGCCATGATAGATTTTGGGAAAACTGCGTGAAACTGACATTGCAAATCAGAGCCCGATATTTAGAGGAAATAGCTATAGCCTAGACATACATAACATAAAAAAAAATTGATCAACGATCGCTTGTGTTCCGATCTTATCTTATCTTTGTATGAAAGACGCGTATCTAAATCATCAGCTGACCTTTCATTCCGTTCCCCGTATACATATGCTAATGCCTGCAGTTTTTCGTAATATGAAAAGATTAATGCCGAAACCGAGTCACACAATAGCTATTGGCAGAACTATCCCCCCTCCCCCAATATCTCGAACATGCCGTGCTGTGCAACGGCTCATCCCTCCCGAGTTGTGAAAGGGCCGGAGCTGGTATTCTCCAGCACCGAGAACTTGCTACAAATACAGACATTATGCTTCCAATCATGTACATGGACTTTGAAAGAGAGGTCTACAACCACCCTTGTATCCTCAAACACCCTCAGCAATGAGGCGCTCCGGCGCTTCGACGTATCCCCTCCAACACTCCACGAATGCCGCCAACTCGGCACCCTCAACGACTCTATGGTCTGCGCTCCAACTTACCCCAAGTTTCAACCTCCTCTCTCCACCTTTTTCTCCACGCTCCCCATCGACGTCCCACACCCATTTAGCACGGCCAAGGGCAACAATCGCGACTCCGCCTCCAGGGACGAGCACCGGCGATGCGTATTCGCCTGCACCAATCGCGCCGACATTTGATACGGTGATGGTACCCCCGCGACGAGGCATATCTGCTGGTGTGAGACCACAAGGTACCTGTCGTCCTCGATGGGCAAGGGCCTGTATAGAGGAGGCAAGGGTGTATACGGAGTGTGTATCGGCCTGCACGAGTGTTGGAGTATAAAGTCCTGTTGGCGTCGACAAAGCAACGTTAATGTCAGCATGGGGCCGGACAGTGAGGGTCGGCTTTGAGGCGATTGGTTCGGTAGTGGGAGTTATGGATGCTCTGAAAAGAGGCCATTCGAGCATTGCTTTAGAAAGTGTCTTGAGGAGGATCGGGAGGTATGTTAGGCGTTTGTAACGATGTTCGTCAGGTATTTCAGGACGAGAGGGAGCAGGAAATAGAGACAAGGGGTCAACAGCTGTAGATGAAGTTTTCGGTGGGGAAAGTAGATAATGAGGAGGAATGTGTGCATTAAGGATAGGGAGAAGATTGTGCAGGGCTGTTATGTCAAATGAAGTGGAATATCTGCAGAAGAATTAGCTGAGAGGTTATCTTGAGCTAAATATTCGCTCACCCAAAATGGGGTATTTCAAGGCTCTGAAGGGACATTACTGAATGGTTCATATGTTGAGCGTGCACTCACCTTCACCATCGCTTTCCACATTCCATACCGTGTCCTGCCAAGCTCTACTATGACATCCTCACCTGCTTTCACAGTCTGCACCTGAGGATCAGAAGACCGGGTTAAAAACGCGTCAACGTCACGTTTCTCAATACGTCCACCCTTTCCGGAACCAGGGACTAAATGAACGAGGTCGACACCATTCTGGCGCGCATAGTGACGCACAGACGGAAGAGCAAGCACAGAGTCTACATTAGCTGAGCTTTCGGAAGGCATAAAGTTTGGATCCAAAGGGTGAAGTCTGCGAGAAGACTCTTCCTTTGAGGGTGGAAGCTGTTCTACATGCGGTGGTATTGAATTCGTTGCTTGTTCATCACGAACAGGTGCCGGGGAAGTAGTTTTCACCTCTTGCGAGGCAGTATCCTCCTCTTCAACTTCGATCAAACACAGTCCAGCCCCAACTTTTGCAACTTCTCCCTCTTGCACGAGCAGCTCCTTTACCACTCCATCATATGGACTCGTAATCTCCACGCTGGCCTTGTCGCTCTGAACTTCACACAGAGGGTCGAAAGCTTGGATTGTCGCAGACGGTGCAACTGACCTAGTGTCCTACACCATTAATGCCAGATATCGAGACCGGCCGGAGCTTCGAGCACGTACCACTTGATGATCTCGCACTCTGTGATACCCTCGCCAATATCTGCGAGCTTGAACTTGTGAACGACCTTGCGCGGGGCCCAAAATACGGCACTGGAATGGAAGTAGACGCGTCGAATGGTATCAGGTCGCCTGAGGAGGCGGAACAGCATGGTGGTCGGATGAATGGAAACCAGCGTTTAGGGTTAGGTTTCCAGTGACAACCTTCACGAAGCTATCCATGATCCGTGTCATCAAAGAAGACTTATTATGATTGTAAATCATTCCAAAGCCGACAGAGCAAGTCCGTACAATTTGACAATCTCGCCAAAACCGCAGCCATATGCATTGCATTCTTTGAAACTCCAGAAAATTCTCTCAGGGTATCTCGCCCTCAACCTCCGCCTCCCCGAACACACTCGTCTTCCTCACCTCAAACCCCTCGATATCGCCCTCCTTCTCCTCTCCTACGTATATTCCTGGCTCCTCTCTCCTCAAAAACTCCACAATATGTCTATTCATCGCCTCAAACTCAAGTAAGAACCCATCATGGCCATCAACTGAATCAATCAAGACAAGACGCGCGCCGGGTATGTGAGCTGCAATCAGCCTTTGTTCTGCGGGGACGAACAAGTTGTCTGAGGAGATGCTGATCACCAGCGCACGGGGAGGGAGCCGAGCGAGGGCGCAGCGCGTGTCAAGGTCTGTGTCGAGCTCGAGATCGGTGTCTGAATAGGACGAGATACTGGAGGCACGGTCGCACTCGGGTGTGGATGAGTATGATGACGCGGGAGAGACGGGACGCATGCAGGGGCAGGAGGTGGGAGGGGCAGGTCGACCGCGAGAGATGTCGTGCGTGTCCATTTTATGAGTGATGTGGATAAAGCAGTTTGCGTCGAAGCGCGCAAGGAATTTTTGGCCCTGATAGCGCAAATACGATTGCGCGCAGAATAGGGGCGTGGGTGGGCTGGATCGTTGAGCGTGTGAGACAAACGTAAGTACGGGTGCGGGTGCGGGTGCGGGTGCGGGTATGGCTGAGAATGGGGATTTCGTTGTATTGGGATCAGACGAGTTTAGAAAGGCTTCGGCAGGCGTGAGTGTTAACGAGACGATTGAGGCGCCATCAGCGGAAGCATGTGTGTCTATCGGGGGAGACGGTGGGGGAGTCAACGTATCCACACCCCGGTTGTCGTTATCCTGTCTGAGTTTTTTGACTTCTTCAACCTTGTTTGGCAATGGCTGCAGCATCTTCTGGGTCTGCTTCCTACGCCCAAACTTGAGCCCGAAACTCGCCCGCGATCTGTACGTTAGCATAGCACACACCCGCGCTGCTGCAAGGCCTGCCCTTGGCTGTTCGTCGTACCAACCGTCATTGAAAGCGGGATCGGCACATAGAGCCTGTCGCTGTGCCTCGCTCCAGGCGATGCACCATGCAGAATGCGAAACTGACGTTGCGAGTGGTACGATGTGCCGCACGTAGCCTGGCGGCGTGCATAGTGGCCACTCGAGGACGTGCATGCCACCCATGGAACCGCCAATTATCGCTGCAATAGAAGCGACACCGAGGTGGTCTAGTACAAGTTTGTGTATCCTACAGCAGACGGGAGTCAGCGGGGTCATGAGTTTTCCCTGAGTAAAATAAGTAAAACCCACTTGACATCATCACGGATGGTAGTCGGTGGAAATTCTGGTCCATAAGGCTTGCCAGTTTCAGGATTCAGAGTGAGAGGAGATGCTGAACCGTATGGAGAACCAAGGACATTGAGGCAGATGATAAAGAAGAGCGCTGGATCGAACGCTTTTCCTCTTCCCATCATTGGGCCCCACCTGTGATTCAGGCAAAGGTCAGGACTATCTACGTACGTATACCGGCGAAGGAGAAACTTACCAATCCTGCACGTCAGCACTTCCAGTGAGTGCATGGCATATGATCATGACATTATCCCTTGAAGCGTTAAGTCGGCCCCACGTTTTGTATGCAACAGGCGCATTTTCGAGCACCACGCCACACTCTAATGTAAAAGAGGGTACAACGTGTATGTTCTGTTCGATGAGCTCATAGAGTGGTCTCTGGCAGGGTGTTTTGGCTGTAGTAGTGCTAGAATGGGGAGACATCCTCGAAGCTGATAACACCCGGGTCAATATCGCGACACAGTGAAAGTAGTCGACGTTCTAATAGTCGACAACCCCTACTTGAGAAGTGAGCACGAGTCATTCTAGTCTGGAGCATATTTATACAGAAGGGAGCAATAGATCGTGAGCTTGAAGGACTTTTGCTACTGGAAGGGGATATCACAGTCTTGATTTAGAACATACACACCGTCCGTGTCAAGCTGGGATACAGCTGCAGGTTAGGCTGTTGAAGACTTCGACCGGCACGGAACGGCACCTTTCAAGGCAGATACGGTTGATATTGGTAAGTGCTTACTGTTACAGTAGGCTATGCACTAGTGGGATAGACTGGGGGTTAGAGAAAAGAGGAACTACATACCTCGAGATCCTCGGACTCGATAGTATCGAGATAGAGAATACGAGGACATCATAATTCAAAGAGCAAGCATTGTTTAGAGACCACATGTATATCTCATGTTGCTGGTCGTGGGATTCCTGGACCCCGTAATGTCAACATTTGCTGATTTTGAACTTGCATAGGATCAACATCTATGTGTTCATCAAAGTCGACATCGTGAACACCAGGTGTATAATACCGGCGCGTTCCGCGAGTTTCAGGGTAGGTTTCAGGAACGTGAAGAAGTGTTAAGCCTGCAGCCGGGTTCTGTCAGCTACACAAATAGTCATGGATTGGATATCATCGATGTAAGTATGTGTGAGAGGGAGAGGAGTTTGAAACTGACTTTATCCCGGATGTGGCCCAAACGTCTTCATGTGGCACAAATAGCGTGCCCGCAAGGTCGCTTAACCAGGCAGTCAGGTTATGGTGACATTTCCAAAGTCGCGCTAGCAGTGAGCTTCGGACAACGTCTCGCTTACCTGCACGTGTTATACACTGCAGGTAAGGGCAGGCGAGAATCACTAAAAGACAAGTCTGAAAAGTTTTTGTGAAATTATGTAATACTCGAGGAAGAGGACGGACATTCTTCAGTTCTTTATGACTTGTACGTTGGCCACATTCAGTATGCATCACAGAATATCTTTAAACAACTTTGTGTAATAGTTTGTTCCGCGGGCTTAGAATATCTTCGGACCAATCACAAAGCCGAGTTTAGTCCTTCGCATGGTCGGTCACCTTCTGACCTCGTAAGTACTCTCCGATGGCCTCTGGAATAAGTCGACAGGGCCTCGCCATTCTCGCCCTTGCACCCATAATCCTTACACTCAGACGTCTCTACCTGCGTTCACTTACACGGCGTACTTTCAAAGTCCTCAAAAATGAAGAACGTGTCCTCATTCTCGGGGCATCCAGCGGAATTGGAGAAAGCGTTGCAAAGCAGTATGCGCAACGTGGCGCGTGCGTGTGTGTGGTGGGTCGACGCGCGGACAAAGTTGCAGCAGTCACAGAGGAGTGTAGGGCGCTTAGCCGCACGGAATCGCCGTCTCGATTACTCGGTGTCGTCGCTGACTTTGCCAATGCTGAAGATATGGTGAAGCTGCGAGAGACATTACAGAAGGGTAAAATTTCTTTCCATTTCCCTCACTTCTGTGATGAACTGGCGCTGCAGAATGGCAGGGCGTAGACACACTGATTGTCACAGCCGGCGTGTCGGCTCTCCAACCCCTTATGGCCGTCGCCGGAGTTGTAGCAAACCCCGGTGGAACCTCTTTCAAGCCTTCGCAGGCCTCAATCGATGGCATAAAGAGCGCCATGGACATCTCCGCTGCCGCAATACGTGGAAACTACACTGGACCCCTCGTTGCCGCTGTGACCTTTGTACGTCACGCAACAACCTTCCTATTCGTTCTTACCATTTCTACAGATACCCCTCCTCATATCCTCCTCCCCCTCCCCCTCGATCCTTCTTGTCTCCTCCCTTGGCGCCGTCATCCCACCACCAACACGGACCCTCTACGCCTCGACAAAAGCCGCGTCGCTCGTCCTCTACCAAGCTCTTTCGATCGAACATCCGTCAATTACGTTCACCTGCGTCCTGCCATCCACCGTCGAAGGCGACTTCCGTGCGTCGGCCGTCGACGCCGGCCGCGTGCGTGAAGCAGATCCTAACAAGTCTGGCCTGAGGCGTGTGGACGTAGCGAGGAGATGTATTGAGGCCGTGGATGCGGGCGAAAGGACGGTATTCATGCCGTCTACGATGAGGGTGGGTCATTGGTTGTATTGGTTATGGCCGGCGTTTGTCGAGTGGCGGGCGCGGGTTAAATACAACTTTGGTGTCTAAATGGTTAGTCAGAGCCTTGTACTTTGGACAGAGTGTTACGAGAACTGTATTCTATGGATGTTTTATATGGCATTAATGGGGTAGTGGTAACCTGGGTCGTTGCCATACGAGTTGTACTCGACCCGCCGGGGGTTCGATTCCCCCTTAATGCATTTATAGTTCATATAAATCTTTTTACGTTTCAAACATTCTGTGTTCCTGTTCTGGTTATTCCGTCATCGTGTTCCATTGAAACGTGTAGGAACGTGCCGGTGATCTCGTATCAGAACCTCTTGCAGGATGCAGGCGAACTTATCGTTACATCTCACCCTTTCACCCTTCAACGCGTTCGTCGATTTCAACACAAGTATGTAATACAAAGTAAGTATGTTCATATTTAATCGATCAGGTTATAGCTTTTCTGATATATAATGGAAACAATCTGTATAACTGAGTTGAGAAGTGTTGTTTCGTCAAAAGCCAAATGTCCAATGTAAGGGAATGGTCTGCATATCTGAGTCGTGGAGGTTTCGTCAAAAGCCAAATGTACAATGAATTGTAATGGTTTGCATATCTGAACCGTTGAGTGTTGTTTCGTCAAAACCCAAATGTCCAATGTAAGGGAATGGTCTGCATATCTGAGTCGTGTAGGTTTCGTCAAAAGCCAAATGTACAATGAATTGTAATGGTTTGCATATCTGAAGCGTTGAGTGTTGTTTCGTCAAA
>JAGGAQ010006272.1:0-22370 GCA_017657225.1 Termitomyces sp. T69sscA
AAAGGAGCACAAGATCAGTAATAATCAGAGTCCGGAGTCTTTGATTGACCGTGGGAAAATACTTCTTATTAGAGCGGACATCCCCAAATGGTCACTAAAAACTATCCCCAAATGGTCACTAACTATTAGTGACCATATATAGACACATCAAATTTAGTGACCATATATGGTCACTAATTTGTCCCAGGTATGACACCTGAGCCATACATGGTGCGGTTGCTCGAGGTCCGTGGCATCGCCGACCGCTTCAGACGCACTCGGCGGCACCACTCCCACGCGCCCCATGCCGTCATCATGGCCGGCATGCTCTGGGCCGAGGCCCGCAAGTGGCTCGACCGCCGTGACGCCGATGCAGGTGCTTCCGCTTTAAAAAAGAGCGACGACGGGTGCCTTCTTTACTGATACACAAGTACGGCACCGTCCGTGACAGCGCATCGGCCGACGCGAATTACGTGCCTGTGCCCCGTGACGGCGTACCTGCAGCTGATCCTCTGTGGGACGCCCCATGGAGGACTGGGCTGCGGCCGCGGCCGTAACCAAGCTAGCCGCATCACCGCTAGCCTTTGCGTGGTCGTGGGCACGTGCGAGCCCTGGAATCGAGACAGACTGCTGAAGTTGCTGCGCTCTTGACCATGAGGCGCTATGTCCATCGTTTGATGGTCTATGAGCTGGTGAGGGTTGAGGTGATGTCGGCCGCCACAAACCGCGGAATCATGTAGCGTCTCTTGTATGAAGTAATCTCAGCGGTGCTTGGGGGGGCGGTCAAAGATTGGTTAATGAGAAAAGTCGCACGGCTGTAGGACTCGCCGTCAGCCTTTGAGAAGTACAAACACTGGCTTAAGTCTCGTGACGCTGAGGAAGTTCGCAATTGTGCAGCACACGGCAACAAAGTTAGGCAAAGAAGTGGAATGGTACTTGGAGAGAAGGATGAGGTTCAGGAGCGCAAAAGTGTTGTAATTACCATTCGTACTCTGGCTGGATTCACTCGGCAAGGCTGAACCGCCCGCCCCTGAGGAACTCTTGCTCGCTGTCCATGACCTGGCAACAGCAGAGTAGTGTGTTGGTATGTTATGCAGGAATGACACCCGTTGGCAGGATAATACATTACATGTATTGCTGCGGGCAGAACACTGACTACTAAGCAAGAAAAATTGCAGTATTCTCTTCCTGGCATCGAGTCTTTGCAAAATGTCCGTGAAGGGATTTTAAGAAGGTGAGCAATGCTTCTTCTGACTGGTCTCCAGGGAAAGCTTTGAAAACCATTACATATAGGCTCCACCCAGTCTTCAGTAGGAAAGGATGCCTTACGCCTTACAACGGATATTAGTCAATTAACGCGATGAGTGGCTATGACAATGTCCTGTAATTTTGGACTTGAAATTTTCTTCGATTTGATAGAGGCATGGGGGCGTAGATATTGTAAGGTTTGTACAGTTACAGAATGAAGGATGGAGTCAGAGAAAGACGAATAAATCACATCAAAATCTTTATCAGAGGTAGGTTCTTGTGGTATACCCCTTGGCCATTGTTCCCAAGCTGTACATTCGCTGCTTTGCGGAACTCAGCCAGTTGATACCTATTGTCTTTCCTCGGAAATATTGCACGAGGCGCGTAATGAGCAGGGTGAACTGTTGGGGGAATCAAAGGGTGCCTGGGGTTTTCTGGTGTAGTTAGTATTGATCGATCTTGAATTGGTCGATGGTCTGTTCCAGGGATGAAATCCCTTGAAACCGATATATGTTGTGAGGACACCTATTTCAGAGGAGGCTCCCTGGTCGAGAATAGCGCTGTGCGTGAGGGTGTCTGAGTACGACCTAACGTCCAGCCATCTTCCCATGATCGATCTGGCTGTGCGCTCCAAACGTCTATCGCTCTTGAGAGTGTGAGAAACTTTGCATAATATGGCTGATTTCGTACAGAGGCAGAGTCAGGGTTAAAGGAGGAAGTTTCTCAGGTTGACTGCACGACGTTGCAGTCGTTTATGACCGTGAAGACCAGAGGTGCTTGGTTGCAGTGTTCGATCACTGTATACTAAAAGGACGCCGCTGTTTAATCTTCATTCTCCTTGGGATCCCCAGAGTGCGTAAATACCAATTATACGGTGCGGCGTAGCTTTTCCATGTTCAGTAGGTATTATTATGTCGCAAATGATCATTCTTTCCATGAGTCCGGAATGAAAATATTTGCAATGAAGCATAGGCTTTTTCGGATTCCCCGTAACAAACCCCATTTTCCTTTTTTCCGGTGCCCCACTGATGGTCCCGGAGCATCCGCCAATATATATTCTAAGAGATGAATTTGGATTGAGATGGGAACCGATGACTTGTTTTGAGGGCTGGTCAGCTTACATACCTTGAGAGATCAGACTGACGTCATCGCGGAGCGGTGACGTAATCGCAGTCTCTCGTCGCATCCAGCAATGGCTCCCACCGAAGGGAAAAGCTGGCCACCGAGAAGTTCGTCGACGCTATGCGTAGCGACAACGGTGGTGCGGTCTCGGAAGACACGGTGCGGTTGCTCGAGGTCCTCGGCATCGCCAACGCCGTCGCCGCCCGCTTCAGAAGCACGCCATGGCACCACACCAACGCGACCAACGCCGCCATCATGGCCAGAATGCTCTGGGCCTACGCCCCCAAGTACCATGACGCCGATGCATGCGCGTCCGCTTTAGGGGAGAGCGACGAGCAAGGCTACCCGTCCGTGACAGCGCCTCGGCCGAAGCGAATACGTGCCTGTGCCCCGTGACGGCGTACCTGCAGCTGATTCTCTGCAAGACGCCCATGGAGGTTGCATGGAGGACTGAGCCGCGGCTGTGGCCGCAACCAAGCTAGCCGCGTCGCCGCTAGCCTTTGCGTGGTCGTGGGCACGCACGAGCCCCGTGATCTAGAGACAAACGGCTGACGTTACTGCGCTCGTGACCATGGGGCGCTGTGTCCATCGTTTGATGGTCCATGAGCTGGTGAGGGTTGAGGTTATTGTCGGCCTGCACAAACCGCGGAATCATGTAGCGTCTCTTGGATGAGGGAGAGATCTCAGCGGCGCATGCGGGGGCGGTCAAAAATTGGATGGGGAAGGTCGCACGGCTGCAGGACTCGCCGTTAGCCTTTGAGAAGTACAAGCACTGGCTTCAGTCTCGCGACGCTGAGGACCTTCGCGCAATTGTGCAGCACGCGGCAAAAAGCTAGGCAAAGAAGGGGAATGGTACGCACAGTTGCTTGGAGAGAAGGATGTGGTGCAGGAGCGGGAAAGTGTTATAGTTACCATTCGTACTTTAGTTGGATTTATTCTCCGCAAGGCTGAGTCACCCGCCCGAGAGACCCTCTTGCTCGCTGTCGACGGCCTGGCGATAGCAGATCAATGTGTTGGTATGTTGTACCGAAATGAAATCAGCTGGTGGTAGGATAATATGTTACATGTATTGCTTCCTGCGAGTGGAATATTGACTACTCACAGACGCAGAAGATTAAAGAAAGATTGCAGGATCAAAGATTGATTTTCACGCAATTCAATGAATTACAAATCGAATCACTTGCTCAAGTTGAATGGCTGGACCGAGAAGATGACTTCACATTTGACACTTCGCATAAATGAGAGGATACAAACGACGGAGACAACGTGCCATTCCATGGTCAGGTGCGATCATGCAGCATTCCGAGTCGGATACAGATACAAAGCAGGACTGTTCTAGTACTCGTTTATCTGAAAGCCTCCGTTGTGGATGTATAATTTAGACCAAGTGTAGTCGGAAATTGGATTAGTCGCATTGCACACAAGTTGTCAAAGTAATCATAATTATCCCTTGTTGCAGTATTGGAAGACTCGTCCCCGAATCGATTGAAAGTAAAAGAGAAGCTTGAAGCTTGAAGCCTTGAGGTTTACGAAGATGGGAGTTTGATGTCAGGAAGAAGTTGCCTTTGTTTGTAAAAAGTCCTTGCAAATAAACTCTGAGCACCGTCGACGCTTTGTGTTCAACATGATCCAGACTGGACTAATACAGAACGCACATAGTGATCTGGTGACGGACGCGTCTTACGATTTCTATGGTCTTCGTCTGGCCACCTGTAGTCTAGATCAGCGGTAAGCACAGAGCGTGTTCGTCTGTCTTGTCGGGACCTTCATGATGCCTCTCTAGTATTAAAATATGGCGCTTAGACGAGGCAAGTGGATCTTGGTCTGTGGAGGACGACTGGAAGGTGTGTAATTGAACGACTACCAGCCTCCTAATGCTCACGAGAAAATAAGGCTCACGACGCGCCTGTATCAAAACTCAGCTGGGCACACCCAGAATTCGGTTCAATCATCGCGTCTTCTTCCTTTGACAGGTCTGTCAAGATATGGGAGCAGACTCTCTCGTTGGAATCTTCCCAACAGGCAAATGGAAGCGGGAGTGGTACCTCTGCGCAATCACAGCCATCAACCTCGCGATGGACCGAAAGAGCAGTTTTGACGGACGCACGTGGAACAGTCAGAGCAGTAGAATTTGCACCACATCACTTTGGACTCAAGCTTGTGAGTGCTACAACTCGAAAGAGATTCTTGTCATTCACTATCCAAAGGCAACAATCTCGTCCGATAATCAACTCCGAATATATGAGTGCCTCGAGCAACCTTCCATCTCTATTTGGCAACTCTCTGAAGAACTAGACGTGCAAAGCCTCTCCTCGTATAAAACAACTTCTACTCACACGCGTGCTCTCACGGCTGCTATAGCCACACCAACGCAGACCAATGCGGCACTTGATGGTGCCAACGCCTCTCTTGTTACTCAAGCTTTGCAGCAAAACCTTCAACAAAGCGGGACTGCAACTCCACAAACTTCCATGCGGCCAGGCTCAGGCAATCGCGAAGCAGATGGCGGCTGGTGTATCTCATGGTGCAAAGACCGATACTGGGGCGAGCTCATCGCTGCCGCTTCCGGAGTTAACAGTGTCGTAAAGGTGTGTATCAATCTAGCTCGTGATTGCGACCGTTTGAGTTGACATCCAACAGATCATCCAACTCTCACCCTCTCGCCGGTCTACGGTCGTGCTCACCCTTGACCCTGCACCCACATCTACTTCACAGACATCCTCATACGCGCAAGAAGGCGGTATGCCAATTGCGGAAGGTACTGTAGCAACGCCGCCAGCCTTTGCTGTCACCTCTGTTTCATGGGCTCCTTCGTGTGGGCGTTCATATCATCTAATTGCCACTGGCAGTCGTGATGGTCGAGTTCGTATTTGGCGTGTCAAGCCAGGCGAAGATCTCGACGGAGAAGACGAGGAAGAAGAGGGCAAGTGGACCGCAAACGTTGTTGCTGATTTTGATCAACATAAGTAAGCGAAGCTCAGTTGTCTAGAAATTCTGGGACTGACAAGTCGTCTGTCGAAAGGTCAGCCATCGGCAGAGTAGAATGGAACATTACCGGGTAAATTTGACGTCTACTTTTGCATTTCAACATCAAAGTTAAGTTGACGTGTAGCACGATTCTCTCGTCCACTGGAAATGATGGACGTGTCCGGCTGTGGAAGGCAACTTCCGGGAGCGTGTGGCGACCAGCAGGAAGCATTGGTGTAGAGGAGGCAGAGGACTTGGAGCGACAGGAGAACAAGGATGTGGATATGGAAGGATAATCTCCAAGGATTTTGACAGAATAGTAGCTCAGGTGACTATCGAGATGTCATCTGCCAATCAATCATGCTCATCGTTCTTTGATGAGGAATGTCCTTGTCCTTCACTCGATATAGCCCCATTCGCCATTGCGTGGCGTAACTCTATAGTAGAATGGACAATCCTGATTCCGTGTGAGACAAACTGTCCTATTGCTATCGTGTGCAGGAGGGAGCACGTCAGTTGATACCCCGAGCTTCCGGTACGATGTCGAGGAAATGCTGTGGAGAGCTGGCATTGTCCCGCGGTAAGAGCTTTCTACTCCCGGACCTGTCAAAAGCTTTCAACCTTACGCAACTGGTGTCAATATGTTATGACAGATCTCGAAAATCAGTACGCCTGTCACCCACGTAATAATTTTACCTCTGGATAGAAACTCTTAGTTTTCTAATTGCACTAAATAGCTCAGGATACAAATGCTGTACGAAAGTGTAGGATATTCATCGAATATGTGAAGTATATTTGTTCTTTGACTCCTTGTAGTACCAGGTATGAGAGCTGTTTTCTCGAAATATGTATTGGATGATACATGATGTCAACATGACAGACCACAGCCTTGAGAACGTATTGATTCGCGTCCATAAGGACACAGAGTTCACGTGTAACTTCATCCTGTGCACTTACGGGACGCACTATGGCTCGGGGAAATGACTTTGGAGCATCAATGGAGCTCATGCCTGGAAGATTTGTTTGAACAGGTGTTTGTTGCTTGATGAAAGGTCGGTCTTGCTCATACATATATAACCATGCCAAGTCTTGCCAGTTGGCACATCTCCGTGCTAATTCTCAATGGCCTCTCCGACCGTACGACTCCCTACTGATGGACAAGTCTCTGACCTTGTCGCACTCATTAGGAATGCAGCAAATATCATTGAGTCTAATTACTTGGGATCTTCGCTCCCGACTATCCCTTCTTTGGACAGTCTGGATCCTCATCCGTTGGACTCGTCCATCTCGTCTGCTCAGATGAAAGATGCTGTTCAGTTACTTGAGGGTGCATGTGCGCACTTGTGCTCGATTCTCGCACGGCCGAGCCATACTTTACTCAATGTACGTCTAACCTCTTGTCTCAAAGCTTTTGATTTCGATTCACTCGTTATCACAGAGGGCAATGCAGGTACCGACCACGGAATTTCTGCAAAGATTCATGCTTGAGTATCTTATAGTTTTACGAACCTGTTTGCTTGAGAATCGTCATCACTTTTGAGATACCGGATATCCTTCAAGAGCAACCTTCGGGGATGCATATCAAAGAGATAGGAAAAAGGGCAGGTGTAAATCATGAAAAACTCGGTCGAATCATGCGCCTGCTAGTAACGAAGCATATTTTCCGAGAAGGTAATGAACACGAGCTATACCTTTCAACCCTTTCAACTAAGTAACCAACCATCTGTTTTACAGTCTCCACAAATTGCTTTGCCAACAACCGGTTGAGCCTCCAGCTTCTGTCTTCGACCCCCCTGAGAAATATGGTGTCTTTTCTGTAAACACTCACTCCTTTACTTTTACAATACAATCTTTGATTCACTCGACAATACAGCACTGGGCAACATAGCGACGCAACATCAAAGCTTGTCAAGGTTTTGGCTGATACAGACTGGGGAAATTCGCAAGCAATTGAGCGATCCCCCTGGAACAAGCTAACGGGCTATAAAGGCACTATCTTCGAGTATTGGGTATGTTTTCTGCCATCTCTACTTGCCAATTTTGACACCTAGCATTAGGAGTCCCCAGAAGGAGCCGAAGATGGGAAGAACTTCGGAATCGCAATGGGCGGTTGGAACGACGCTATCCAGGCTGCTTCAATCCTTGGGGGTACGTTCTCAGCAGTTCGTCTTTGTGTATATGGATCTCTAAAAATAGTAGACTTTCCTTGGAAAATGTACCCTCCTGGAACTATCGTCAACGATATTGGTGGAGGCATTGGAAATATTGCTATGGGACTAGTCAAAGCCTTCCCAAACCTTCAATTGAAGCTTCAGGACTTGCCTGATCGTATTCTTCAGGCAGAGACTGAAGTTTGGCCGAGACTTTTGCCTTCTGCAATCGCCGAGAAACGGATCGAGTTCAAGGCTATGGATTTCTTTGTTGAGTCGCCAATCTCAGATTGTGATGTATACTACGTGAGTATATTCACCATATGTTTCGGCTTCTCTAATGCAATGAGCAACCTCAGCTGAAGAATATCATGTGAGGACCTGACTCTTGTTGACATGGAACTGAATTAATCTGATCGATATCAGACACGATTGGCCAGATGAAGCATGTGTCCGTATTCTTCGCAATATACGCGCAGTCCTCAAGCCTGGTGCTCGCGTCCTTGTCCGTACGTGACTCGTCCAAACAGCCTCTTACCTACAATCATCGACGGGTTCATAATACAGATGAATATGTTCTTCAGCATGTGAATCGCATGAAGAAATCCGATTCTGCATTTACTGAGGCCCCAGTGCCGCTGCTTCCTAACTTTGGCGTGGGAAGAATCAGACAGTACAATCTGGATTTATGTATGATGGTGTTCCAAAACGGCAGAGAGCGCACACTAGGGGATTTTATTGACATCGGCAACAAGGCCAATCTTCAGTTCGTCAAGCTTTGGGAGGTAGGTGAGATGGGTGTAGTGGAATTTGAAAGCGCGTGAACTGTGCAGCATAAATTGATTACGAGTGAAGCTATGCAAAAACTGTTTTTAGGTATAGCCCTTTTTTTGCGCAGAGATGTTATAATTTGTGTGCAATGATGCCACAGCTCTTTCAAAGGTTTTTCGCCAGAATGTGGCTTTTTCAAGCGATATGTTTTACACTGATGTTGTCTCCTCCACGTGAGGCAGGACAGTCCAAGCTTCCTGCTGAGCGTTTAGGCTTATCTCGTTGATGTATAGAGAAGGACATTCTAAGCTGGAGGCCACCGGAAAGCTTCTTTTCTAAGGATAGAAACTGCTTTATGATCGCTTGACCACATCACTTTTGCTTGGGTCGTCGCCGAGGTCAAGTATGGTGAGCACATAACGCAGTAACCGAGAGAATAAGGTCGTAAGTGCAGCCGCCATGAAAGGGGCACAGTCAACGAGAACGGGAAAAGGTGGCCACGAGGGGCCGATGCTGGCTTGACTCGGCCAGTGCGGGGACACAACAATAAGCGTATTGAGGGTAGAGAAAGAATAACTAAGAAACCGTTACAGTATGCACGAGTGTGTTTGTACGTATTAGTATCTAAGGTGTCCGTGTAGCCTGGTGCCTTTAACAATCACCCAAGCTCAAGTCCTTAACCTTTGCTCGAAATCTGACGTATATGATTCCTGTGAGCTAGGGCACTATCCGTGTTTATGGACAATATATACTTCTAAACTACCAAGGTGTGCTTAATGCTCGAGGCCTTAGCAACCATTTTTCAAACCCAAGAAAATGTCAAAATAGGAAGACCACTATTCTGGTTTAACCCCTTGTTACGGGACTATGTCCCATTAGGTTCACCACCGATATAGTCACGTGCCCATAGACTCATAGTTCGATTGACCGTATTTACCTCCTCAGTTGTTCTTAGCCACTTGGCTTGCACTGAGGAGGTAAGTCATTGTTATCATTTGTCTCTATTCTGTCTCATACTTTACTCTAGACATTCCTTGTAATATTGTCTAGGTAATTTGGTTGTTCTTAGCCACTTGGTTTGCACTGAGGAGACATTCCTTGTAATATTGTCTAGGTACGGCACAATACCCCTGGCACGAGAGGCCAATATCAAGCAGCTCAGGATGAAAATGAAGGGACTCAGGAGTAGGCTGTGTACAAAGAATCCTCACCGTTGATGCGAATTTGGAAACGTGTGGTGTGACTAATAAGAATATAAGCCAGAATGGACTTGTGAAGCAGGTTTGGTGGTGGGAGGAGCCTCATGGATTCCGTATGCAGAAGCAGCTGTGGTGAGGTGCAGTGGATGGGCAGGAAGTGATCAAATTTCTTTAGTACTGCTTAGCAACAATTTCTTTTTAAAAAAATTCAAAGGGAGGGTGGGAGGATATTTGATTTTGTTGAGATGGTAAGGCTAGTGCGGGAATAGGAGGCAGTGAAGTGTCTCATCCCACACTCTGCTGCTGAGGTAACATAACCAAGAAAGGAAAGAGGCAGCAGTCCATCAGATTGCATGCCTTATCTCATGCTGGGCTAGCCGGCAATGCACGTAGCCGCAGCTTACAATAAGGCTGGACTGGGGAGGAAATGTGCGGTGTGACTAATAAGAAGATAAGCCAGAATGGACTTGTGAAGGAGGTTTGGTGGTGGGAGGAGTCTCATGGGTTCTGTAAGCTGAAGGAGGTTTGGTGGTGGGAGGAGTCTCATGGGTTCTGTAAGCCTAAATCCAAACACTAAATGACAGTGAATGATACCAAGCCTCAGAGTCTGCCAGAATGTGGAGAACAAATGTATTTTGTACCTAAACAACAGCAAATGATACGACTATAATGTACATCTAGTCAGAAGCATAATAGAATGAATGAACAAAGGTTACTCACAGCCTCAGAGTCTGCCAGAATGTGGAGAACAACTGAGGCTGGAGTTCGGATTGTATGCAAACTCAAGTGCAAAGAACACATGATCATGTAGTCAGCTGACCATCATAAAGTCCTCAGTTAACACAACCCCATCAGCTACAAAGTTATCAAGTGCGAGTTACAATACTAAGGGATATTGTAAATTTGTTGTGCAAGTCTTTCAAGAGCGGTTTGGTAAGAATATCTGCCACCATCTCAGTGGTCGGAATCCATGAAGTTGTGAAAGAACCAGATTGAATATGTTCTTGGATGAAATGGTACCAAATGTTGATATGTTTTGATTGAGACAAAGTAGAAGTCAGAATTGGCTATTTCTATTGTACTTTGGTTGTTGCACAAAATCAGGAAAGGACGAGGAAGAGGAAGTTGGAGAGCCATGATAGTGTAATGAATTGATAAAGTTTCACGGATTGCATGAGCCATTGCCATGTATTCAGCCTCTGTTGATGATAAAGCAACGTCTTCTGTTTGACTGAAGACCAAGAGACAAGACTGGAATATAAAAAGAATGCATATCCAGAAACACTCCTCCTAGTCAAAGGATCAGAAGCCCAATCAGCATCCACTGCACTAAAATCCGTAGGTAACAGCATCCTAGTATTCATTGTCTCAGAGCCTGATTGCAAAGAATCATACTCCAAAGCATAATCCTGAGTCCCCAAGATGTAGCATAGAACTCGTTTCACAGCAAGTAAGTGTTTACGAGTAGGATTTGAATTATACTGGCCCAATGACATTGCAGTGAAGGCTAGATTGGGATGTGTACAGAGACTAAGATATAAAATTGATCCAAGGAGGCGTTGATAATAGAGTTTTATGTTGGCATCCGCAATGTCTGGCAAAGAATTTGATGGAGGTTCTGGAAGATCATCCAGGCAACTACACAAGGGTAGTGAGAGTGGAGTAGCATCAAGTAGCTTATATGTAGACAGTAAATCAAGGACAAAATCTGTCTGTGAGAGCCAGAGTTTGCATTGAGCACGATCTCTATCAATTTGAATCCCAAAGTATAACGTTGTGGCACCTGAGTCAACGACAGGAAAGCACTTATTCATTTCTGATATAACCCAGGCATAAAGTTCTGCTGAATTTGTCGCATTCAGACTGTCATCAACATGAACACATATGACTATAAAAAGTTCCTGATTCTCAGTTAGAGCAGGAATGGAAGGATCAGGTGGAGTGATGAAACGACCAAAGAAGACAGCATGATCAATTTCGCATCGAACCAGACCAAGAGATTCTAGAACATCACGTAGGACACGATACCATTCATGAAACGCTTGCTTGAGATCATAAATAGCTTGAAGAACCCTGTTAACTTTCTTTGGATCGGAATCAGGAAAGCCAGGAATCCGTTTGCAGTATATTTCATGAGCAAGTGGAGCGTTAAGAAAGGCAGTTTTCACATCAAATGTAAAGAGTTCCAGATCATGAAGCGCAGCATATGCCAGGACAATGCAAATACTTGTCATTTTTGCCACAAGTGCATAAGTTGAGCCATAGTCTTCCAGGCATTGGCTAAAACCTTAAGCAACTAGACGAGCCTTTTTCTTCCCGCAGATAGCAGATCCATCTGGATTCAACTTGAAGGCATATACCCAACAAACACCAATTGCTTTGCAACCCATGGGAAGAACAGAGGGCATGAACACTTGGAGATGTCAAAGACTCTCCACCTCATGTTCCATTGCAGCCTGCCAGATCAAAGCATCTTCTTTATGTGTGGCCTCATAGAAATTCTCAGGAGGTTTAGAAAGATCATATTGTCAGGTTTTAACAATGGAGGAGTATCAGGACTATATGTTGCAAACACTTTGAATTCAAATATTGTACCATGTTCGAAATCATAAAGATCAAGAATCGACATTGAAACCTTAGAACTAGTCATGATGGATGAGAGATCCAGAATTGCCATCAATCCTTGATGGGAATCCACCTGAGCAAGATGATTTGCACGCAAGTCAGTCAGATGTTCATTTCTCTTTGTGATCTCCTCAAGGTAGACTTTATCCGCTTCAGTTAATTTCAGTTTGTGGAGAGGACATCCTGGTGTGAGAGCATGTTTGTCTGAGGGTGGAGAGGAGTTCTCAGCACAGGAAGGAGGAGTAATAGAGGAGGGCAAGGATGTAATTGACGATGGAGAACTAGAAGGAATGGGAATAGATGGAGAGTCTGGAAGAGAATGCAAGGCATGATCCTGAGGAAGGAGATTTAGGGATTGACATCGCAGAACTTGTACGTCCATGAATGTTTTCATTGAATACAACATCTCAGGAAAAATAGTATTTCCCATGCAAGTCCTGAACACGCCAGCCAATCTGATCATCATTGTAGCCAACAAATATGGCCTCAAATCTGTGAGGTCCACCTTTCTTACGAGTTTTGGCAGGATAGAGGACAAAACACTGACAACCCCATACTTGCAGGTGGCAGAGATCAGGCTTGATCTCTTCAAGTGCCTCAAAAGGTGTCATCAATGCAGGAAGAGTAGAAGTCGGCATACGATTCCAAAGATATTGGGCAGTCAGAATTGCATCACTCAGAAAGGAAAGTGGAAGTCCAGAATCAGCAAGCATTGCTTGAGCCGTATCCTCAAGAGTTCAAATATAGCATTCTGCCTTGCCATTCTGTTGATATGCATAAGCAGCAGTGACTTGAACTGTAATACCCTTGGCATCTAGGTATTTGCGGAATGAACCAGTGACAAACTCCTTAGCACCATCGCAACGAATGACTTCTGTCACGACCCGCTACCAACCCCCGGGACTCAGCCCCGGCCCCGGGACTCCAGCGCTCCCAAAACCACCCCCACAGCCGCCCTGGGCCCGGACCGCTACCCAGCCAACTCCCCCGGCCATCACCGGCCATCACCGCCCGTCAACAGCCACCGCCACTCGCGGCACCCCCCGGCCATCACCGCCGTGACCGCCACATCAGCGCCGGGTCTCAGCTATCACATCACATCAGCGCCGGCACCACCTGTCACCCCCGGCCCGCGCCGAGACCCCCCATCACGCATCATGATCGCGCATCACGGCCGCCGACCTCCACATGCCACGCCCCGCTCCCGCTCCCTCCTCACAGCACCACCGCCGTGTGTCTCTGCGCTCCTAGTACGAGACCTCCGCGCCGCGTGACATGTCTTAGCCTCGCCCTGTCCCACGCGGCCCCCAGGTCTCATCCCAAGCCCCGGCGCCGCGACCCGCTGCTGGAACCCGGGCCTGACCCCCGGGCCATACGTACTACATAGTATATAAGGCGCAGAGTAGTAAGTAGGTACTCTAGTCTTGATATTACTGTAACCCCGTCTTGTTTGTTGTGTTCTCGTCTCTGTTTGTCTCTCTCGTGCCCCGGTTTCATTACTTACTTGCTTCTTTTCTCGTACTCATCTCGTTTCGACTCTCTGTCTCATCTCAACTCATCTCGTACTCTCAATCTATTCTCGTTGTCCCCTTTTCTCCTTTCTACTCTAAGTTCTCTCGACTCTTCGTTCCCAGCTCTCTCCTCTTCGACTTAATCATTTCCATCTCCCGCTATCTTATCTTGACTCCTTCCCCTTTTGGTTATCCGACTTCCCCAACTCTGATTCTATCCCCGGGACTCACTAAGTCCCCTCGTCTGCTTTTCTCTTGATCCCCGGGACTCGCTCGCTCCCGGCGCTCGCTCGTCTCGTTCTCTCGCCTCCCCGGGACTCGCCCTTCCCCCTCACCGGCACCTGTCTCATCCACCGGCACTCCCAGCACCCTTCCACGCACCCTTCCCCGCCCCACTTTGGTCTCCTATGCCTCGCGCTACTCCCGGTGCTCTGTGTTTGTACATGGTGAATAGCCGTAAGGTGGATTTGCCCAGTAGACTGAGCCCCCGAGGTCAGCAGAACCTGACAACTTCGACCTGATTCCCAGATTTTAATTCCCATCGTGCATGAACAATTTTGAAATGTCAGAGAGCATGATCTTTGGCAGGTAGAAGCGTGGTGCTACCATAATTAGAAAAATCATCTAAGATGAGGTGGAAGTAACTTGAATGACCATTTGCAAAAAGAGTCAGAAAAGGACCACATGGATCCATGTGTATAAGATCACAAATACCAGTAGCCTGTTGATGACGCCTGAAATTGTACCAAGTGGTGTCTGGGTAGGCAGTCACAAGGCATATAGCGTTGGGCTCGCTAGTTGAAGTGAGCTGAGCAGGGTCCCAGAAGACAGGTTAGCGGAGAGCAGCAGTAAGGAAGTGGTGAGGGTAAGCTTAGCATAGTTGCCAAGTGTATGGTGCTTGCTGCAGTTGCAAAGCATATGAGTGGCTAGTACACCAGCGCAATCCCAGTGGCAAGACAAGGACACCATATGAAAGTGCTCTTGGCGTAGAGTAAACTTATAAGAGGCAAAATTGAGCTCTGAAGCCCAAGCGTAAGAGGTAACAGTGAAGGTAACTTGTTATTTGCAGGCTATAAGTACAGTATAGATAGTAAAGTGTAGGCAAGGTCATTGTTGGCAACCCTTGAGTCACCAACATGGGGAACTAGTAAGTAAATAGTAGACCACAATCTTTTATATAGAAAAATGTCCATCAGCTCTTAGCAATGCCTAACGGTGTCAGTCAAGCTGTCTGTCATGTCAAAAATGCCAAAAATAAGTATGGATTTGCCCAAATGTCAATATAGTGAAATGATGGTGGTTACTAGGGAGCGGCGGCAACACCGGCAAAACCTCAAGGTCAAGAAAATAAAGTAAATAAATCGAAAAATAATGATGAAAAATACGCCAAACATAGGCCGAGGGTTCAAACCTCAGCTTTTGGAGGGGGTGGCAGATAATTCATAGGGGGCGCTAACCACTAATCCATGTGGTTGTGCCAGGAAAATCATTAGTATGCCTTTTGATACAACCTGGGTCTTATCACCGTCTACCATGGTTGTCAAAAGGACATGCAGGCTGTTTGCCCAGGATGCAAGGAATGCAGTGACTAGTCTCAAATGAGCCAACATATTCAACTCCAGTTGCATAATTCTTTGTAAGAACTGACTTCGTGGTGTCTTGGGCAGGATGACCCAGACGAGAATGCCAAATCGTTGGGGTAACTAGAACTGTAGGAAAAACAGTTGAGGGAGCGATAGCCAGAAAAGATGGGAGGATAAAATCACAATGAAGAAACAAGAGGCGATTATAACCATAGCTTTTAGCGATCTAGAATCCTGCCCAGGTTTTGAAGGTAAAAAAATGGAAGTAGCATCTTGTTCAAACAGGAGACAAAGGTTGTGTTCTGTCATGGAACCAACAGAAAGAAGATTGATGGGAACATCGGGTGCATGCAAACAATCATTGAGTTCAACAATGACATTACAACCTTGAATATGCACTCAAAATTTGACTAATTCACGGGCAAGAGTATTAAGCATGCCACAATTTGCTGTGCAGACAGAAAGCACCTTGGTAGTGTCATAAGTCCAGAAATAGCGTTGATTGTGAATGAGGTGGGTCGTACAACCAGAATCAAGAATAGAGTTGAATTGGGAAGTCATGGATGTCAGGTTCCGCTGACCATGGGGGCTCAGTCTACTGGGCGAACACCTTATGTGATGATCACCATGTACACAAACACAGAGCACTGGGAGTGTCAGGTTCTGCTGACCACGGGGGCTCAGTCTACTGGGCGAACACCTTATGGCTAATCACCGTGTACACAAACACAGAGCACCGGGAAGAGCGCGAGGCATAGGAGACTGGAGCAGGGCGAGGGCGGTGTGTGGGGGAGCACCGGTAGCGCCGGTGAGTGAGACGAGTGCCAGGAGGGGTGAGGGACGAGTCCCGGGGGTTGGCACGAGTCCCGGGGTGCAAGAAAATGAGACGAGCAAGCGCCGGTGAGCGAGCGAGTCCCAGGGATCAAGAGAGAATCAGACGTGGGGACTTAGTGAGTCCCGGGGATGGAAACAGAACTGGGGAAGTTGGATGGCCAAAAGGGGAAAGAGTCGAGATAAGATAATGGGAGATGGAAATGATTAAGTCGAAGAGAGGAGCCAGGAACGGAGAGTCAAGAGAACTTAGAGTGGAAAAGAGAAAGGAGAACAACGAGAATAGATTGGAAGTACGAGACAAGAGGAGACGAGACAGATAGATGAAACGAGACGAGTACGATGAGAAAAGAAGCAAGTAAAGTATTGAGACCGGGACACGTGAGAAACAAAACAGAGACAAAAACACAACAAACAAGATGGGGTTACAGCAATATCAAGACTAGAGTACCTACTTACTACTCTACAACTTATATACTACGCAGTATGTATAGCCCGGGGCTCAGGCCCGGGTTCCAGCAGCGGGTCGCGGTGCCAGGGCTTGGGGTGAGACCCGGGGGCTGCGCGGGGCAGGGCAAGATTAAGACATGTTGCACAGCACGGAGGTTTCGCACTGGAAGCGCAGAAACACGCGGTGGTGGGGCAGTGAGGAGGGAGCGGGAGCGGGGCATGGCGTGCAGAGGTCGGCGGCAGTGATGCACGATCATGATGCATGATGGGGGTCTCGGCGTGGGCCGGGGGTGACGGGTGGTGCCGGCGCTGATGTGGTGTGATAGCCAAGACCCAGCGCTGATGTGGTGGTCATGGCGGTGATGGCTGGGGGATGCCGTGAGTGGTGGTGGCTGTGGTGGTGATGGGCGGTGATGGGCGGTGATGGCTGGGGATGCCGCAGGTGGTGGTGGCTGGTGGCGTTGATGGGCAGTGATGGCTAGTAATGGCCAGGGGAGTTGGCCGGATAGCGGTTCGGGCCCGGGGCGGTTGTGGGGGTGGTTTTGGGAGGGTTGGAGTCCCGGGGCCGGGGCTGAGTCCCAGAGGTCGGTAGCGGGTCGTGACAATGGATGCAAAAACAACCGGATCTGAAGAAGAGACATATGCCAAATAGGGAGAAGAGTCAACCCCAGAAGTGATGCCATATACAGCAAAAGGAGGTTCTAAGTCATCTTCTTCAACAATTGAGTGAAGAAGCAAAGAGGAAACATTGTTGGCAACAGTGGAAGATGACTCCAGCATTGAATCAATAACAGGTTCTGATAATGCGACATTTGCTCGAGGGCAAAGAGCAAAATCTTTGGAGGAATCAACCAAGGGTGGACAACGTGAATCAGATGATGATTCATTCTGAGAGGACAAAGGAACCGATGGACCTGCGGCAGAATGCGAAGGGCAATTGGGTGCTAACATCTTTGATTGAGACAATAAGGAGGTATTTCGATGACAAAAGTCAATGTCAATTTCAAGAATTGTCAGGGGACCTCCCTTTACATTCTTTTTCCCTCAGCCATGCTTCACTTTCACTCAGTTCCTTTGCCTTTCTTCTCAACTTGTCAAGTTCCTCATTGGTCGGACCATGGGAAACTACTTCCTTATTGGACATTCCTCTTTGGCTGGATGGACTCACAGCCACTACTGGCAAAATCGTTGGCATACGATTTGCAGTCATGTGGCATATGCATGACCTCTGCATGTGCTTGGATCATGTGACCATGGCCGTGATGTGACCATAATGTGACCATAACCTGTGACCATCCCATCAGAAATGTCACACATCGTGACACATGGGCATGACATGTGACATGTGACCAGTCATGTGACCTACTGTCGACTATTTTCTGTTGTCTGGCAGAGTGACTCCTTAGACTTGTTCTCTTTGGATTTCCCTCTGCCAGGTTAGTACCATACTAGCTATTTGTGACCTACTTTTAATATACTTTGGATTTCCCTCTGCCAGCTGTGTGACTGAGCCACAGCCTCCAGAGGTTGCCCTTACAAGAATGATGTCTGCGAGTTCATAAAAGTCAACGGTACCATTTGGATTGTTATCCCAAGAACAACAAACATGTTCCCACATAGATATAAAAGCTCGATGATCAGGTATGCCATCTATAAACTTTTGTATCTTCTCATATGGAGTGAAATCCCATGGAAGTCGAGAAGAGTTGATTCACAGCCACACGCCAAGCAAGAACATAAGCCAGAATAGACAAAGGAGAGCATGGATGGGCAAAGACTGAATCCTTGATTTTCTGAGCCAAAGCAGCACTCCCAATGCTATAACACTTCTGCAGAAACTCTAAAAGACTCTGGGCAGTGCAGATGGAAAAGCGAAAAGGACCACCATGTGCGGGAGGGAGAGAGTTAAAAATCTCTGTAGACAATTTGCCAGAGATGATGTAGGAGCATATATTGTCGTTTCACCAGAATAATTCATAATCTCTGGCAGACTGAGGAGTATGGTGAGGAGAATAAGGCGGAGGAATAGCAATCTTTCAGGTTGGATCAAAGGGCACATCATGAGGGAGAAGAGGACAAATATGTCCATTGAGTCCAAGGTGGTCAATGAGGGCCATCACCAGGTTAAACCAGTTACTCCAGTCTGCAGAAGAAGAGAAACAAGGAATGGTGGAAAGGGGAGGTAATTGAGAGTCAAGGGACAATTCAACAGTAAACAAGGAAGCAGAAGAGTCAGGCAAACATGAAGAAAAACAACACAGGGAGGCAGACATGTGGGATCAATAAGAAACTGATCATAGAAATCAGAAGGTTGAGAGTGTGAGGAATGAGGAGACACATGCAAAATGGGTGCAACCAGAGGAAAAGAAGAAGGTGGTGAATGAACAGGAGGAACAGCAATGTGGGGAAGAAAAGAAGGGGAAGAATCTGGATAAACAACAGGTTCGGAGACAAGATGATCAGGAGGAATATTAGGAAGAGGGCACATGCCAGTGTCAGGGGTGAGAAAAACGGAAGGAGGGCAAGAATACAGAGGATGGACTGGTGCAGGAGAAGGTGGAGTATGTGATGGAGGAGGAAGATGATTAATATGACGATGATGAATGCCGGGATGTGGTCCGCTGTTGTTCCCTGGAGGCGGTTCCCTGGAGGTGGTCCCTGAGCTCATTGTGAGGGTGGCAGTCCTCCAGGGGGTGGTGGTCCCAGATTGGCATCAAAAGGTCGGCCAGGCGGAGGTCCTGGGGGAGCAGGAGGTCATGGGGGTCCCTGGAAAGGGGGTGGTTGAGGTGCACCGGGGGCTGCAGGCTGCCGAAGGGGTGGAGGGTTATTGCGGAGAGGGGGTGCATTGCCATGGGGATGGCGCAGGTTGATGTGGGGGGGACAGTCGCGTTGGAATTCTGGGGCAGGAGCTCCACCAGGAGGTGCCGAACCGCCACCAGGGGCCTCTAGCTCATTAATGTAGGAGAGGGTGTGAGTAGAGGCGTTGTTGTTGTCAGTGGGCGGGGGTTGGAGAGGAGCGTCAGGGCAGGGATTGGTGTCAGCGGGTTGCTCCCATGTGCGGAAGGCACTGGGGAGGGAGTTTGCATGAGGGCGCGCTGAGAGACCAATGAGGGATGGGTCGATTGATCCAACTCGATCCCATCAAAGAACCTATTCATATTATTTTGACACTAGTTCTGACAGGT
This sequence comes from Termitomyces sp. T69sscA, assembly GCA_017657225.1. Lineage (NCBI taxonomy): Eukaryota > Fungi > Basidiomycota > Agaricomycetes > Agaricales > Lyophyllaceae > Termitomyces > Termitomyces sp. T69sscA. The sequence continues at coordinate 19,622 of JAGGAQ010006272.1, forward strand.
TCTGACAGTCAAGCTTCTGTCAGAAAGTCAGCAAAGAGTGACAAATAGTGACAAATTCAGTACAAATAGATGTAGATATTCTAGAATTATTAAAAAAAAGTATTTCCAGTCCAGTGAGCAGCCGGCCCCTCCTGCTGCCATCAACTATTTCCCCCTCGGATATTAAAAGCAATGATTGTCGACTTTCAACTACTGTATGTTCTGTGCTCTTCTTCAGGTCAGCCTGGGGGATTCTCAAGTAAAGGACATGTCTATTGCCACTTACATGTCAATGGCTGAGAAAACTCATTGGTTGTCAGAGGAAAATCCACTGTCGTGTTAGAATAGTATTATTGATGTTGAATATGTTGTTTTTTTGACAACTGAGGAGAACTGACTGTTCTAATATGCCTCCTTTATTGCTAGCAGATTTGCTAAACCCAGAGACCCACTTAGAAACCTCTGGTGACATGGAATTGACTAATTCTATGGTGGACATTGAACCTGGTCTCCAACAACTTGGCAAACTTCTCAATTTTCCTCTGGAAGCCCCATTATTTGCTCCGATACATGTTTCAGAGGCTCTCTCTTCTGTCATATCATATATACAGCCTAATACTCTTGCTCAGAATCTATTATCCAGTCCATCAACTCCAAGATCAACTCTACGTGGCGCAAGATGTATACAGCTGAGCCCCAATCATGGTTTGCCACGGCCGACATTGCCACGGCTGACATCTCTTTGTTTGCAGCCCATCTGGTGTGAAAATGTATCATTAAATCGCCAGACTAGGCTCTCATGTCTTTATATCTATGAGGATGTCCATGCATATGGGAATATCCTGAAACATCCTCAGAAAATGCTGTTGGCTATCTATTTTGTCAAGATCCTCACAATTGGCAGAAACCTTGGCAAAACTTTGCCTATTTTCTTGGAAATCCCAAGGGAGGAACTAAAGAGGGTGAAAGTATCACTTGTCACTTATTACTAGATGGCAATAAAAAAGCAGTGCTATGTTCTCAACAACATCTTACATGTAAAAATTTACTCATTCTCCAAATGGACAACTTCTAATGACAGATACTAGGTCAAGGTTCCAAAGTATGTCCAATGGTTGATATGACAGAAGCACAAGCACCACATACCTTGGCTGTAAGGGGTGATATTCAAGAACGACTCAAACAAGATATTGATTGCCGCATGTCCTGTTCATCTCCCAATCAAAAGATCTTTGAAAAGACTTCAGCTCTAATTTCTACATATCAAAGGCTTGGCTGTTGCGCACTACTTCATGAACAGACTACTTTGACACCTTCAGAGCAGATTCAACAGCAGGAGGCACATCTTTGACACTTGAAGATGAGTTGGAAATATTCTTTGCCTTCTGAAAAGTGCCAGGGACGCTTGTGTCTTGAGTATAACAATCAAAATGAGCCCTATGTTATGTGTGTACTCATTTTGAATCTTGATATCTTAAACTACAGCATACTTATGCTTTTTTAGTTGTGAACATTATGATAGTGTATCATCCTGAGATCACTATATACACTATCTTGATGGCTCTTTTGACGTGGACTATCTAGAAGCGTACTTCAATGAAGATACAGAAGAAATTGATAGGATTGAAGAGGATGTACGAGCTTGCAGCTATAGTCCTCTAGTAGAATGTACAAATATTGCAAATGCCTCCTCTCAGAGGACACATTGTCGTAAGTCATTCCTATCAATGTAACAAATCATATACTTAAGCATTACTTTCAAGCGGCGGATCATTGAGATGACCAGGGACACCTCTATCGGCTGGAGCTAGTCTGGCTAGAATGCAATGTTAAAATACAATACTATGAGCCTCTTCCAGAGTATTGAATCAGTTGTCCTTATATCTTGGTCACAGTCAAGGGCATTCATCATTACGCAATACTTCTCCCTCAGAAAACTCCTTCGCACATCAGAAAAGATGTTTGTCGTATTCTGAAGAGCATACCGGATGATCTTCCTGACCTGACTGCTCAACAATTTATTTGCCACCTGGTCCTAAAGAGCTATTTGAGTTCTACATTGCCTGACATCCCTTTACCCTCTCTCATTGATCTTCATGTCTCCTTGGCCAATCAGGATCACGTTCAAAGCTACATCGATCTTGTTAAGGAAGAAATGTATCTCCAAGGCACTGGATGGGAGGGTATGTGCAATCTAATATCATGTAGAAGAATACTATGATTCAACTTATATCATCCCAACTAGGTCTTCAGCATCTCAAGACAGGACAGGATCGCCTGCCTACAGCTCAACATTATATTTGGAGCATGCTTGAAATCGCCCCAGAGGATCAAGAAACCCATGAAGATGATGAGGTCATACCAAATGAAGAAACTCAGCCTCTTCGAATTGTTGTTTGCATGAGTCCTGCAGCAAGTCATCGTCTACTCAGTGCTCAGTACCTGCAATGTGATATTGGCTTCAAACGCGTCATGGGATTCCAGGAATTTGAGCTGGTTGCCATGGATGCTACTAGCAATACTAGTAAGCCTAGATAATAAACGAACAAACAACTTAAAAAGATATCATCTTTTTTAACTCCAGGTATTACATTCTGCCGAGTATTTGTTACTCGCCAGACTGCAATGGCACACCAGCATGTATTTCAAGAAGTTGAGAAAATTGTATTGCAAGATACAGGTAAGTGCCTTCGTTGGCGGCACTTACATTATGAAGGATCAGGCAAGAACACTAAGGGTATGATTCTATCCCTTGCTGTGGATCAGCATG
>JAGGAQ010006273.1:0-22241 GCA_017657225.1 Termitomyces sp. T69sscA
TCTACCAACTGGGCTAAAAGGCCACAATGTCAAGCCTGGCTTGACATGTTGCAGGCACTATTTAAGCAGTATCCAGTGTCATGATGCCGTGATCATGACAGAGGGTGGGGGAGGTACTGGGCGTTGTCTTGGGATAGGGTCCTCCAGAGCTGGTGTTAGCTTGACTATGTTGAATATCGGGTGAAGCTGTTGCATTCCTGCTGGGAGCTGGAGTTGGTAGGCTAGCAGGCCTACTTGTCGTTCCACCATGAAGGGTACTAGCTGACAGTGCGAGAGCTTCTTTGATGGGTGAGTGGTGGTGATGTCAGAGGCATTCAGATAGGACCTGATCTTTGGGCTGGTACCTGGGTGCTGAGTTTCTTTTGCGGTTGTAGTACTGGGCCATGTCATTCTTTGCCTTTGCCAGAGCGGCCTTGGCCTCCTCCTGTGCCACCTGCATCCAGTCCACAAACTTGTTCACCGCTTCATTTTTTGAGGGCTGGACTCAGGGCTTCCTGTGTTCAAGAGGAAGGGTGACGCCTGCGTGGTTGCATGAATGTGGTTGTTGTACTGGAACTCAGCATCTAGAAGCAGCTCATCCCAGTTGTCCTGCTGCTCATTGCAGAAGAGGTGGAGGTACTGCTCCAGTTCCTGGTTCATGCATTCTGTTTGGCTGTCAGACTGGGGATGGTAGGCAGTGGAGGTGTGGAGCTTCACATTGAGAAGTTGGTAGAGCTCCTGGGTGAACTCTGCTACAAACTGTGGGCCTCAGTCCAACACATAGGCATCCAGGAGGCCATGGAGCTTCTAGACATTCTTCTGATACAGGTTTGCAGTGCTCATGGCAGAGCAGGTTGTGTGGGTCGGGATGAAGTGCACTCATTTGCTACAGAGATTCACCACTACCATGATGGCATTGTAGCTATGAGTGTTGGGTTCTACAATGAAGTCCACCTGTCACGACCCACTACCAACCTCCAGGACTCAGCCCCGGCCCCGGGACTCCAACCCTCCCAAAACCACCCCCACGACTGCCCCGGGCCCAGACCGCTACCCGGACAACTCCCCCAGCCATCACCAGCCATCTCCGCCTGTCAACGCCACCAGCCACTGCCACCTGTGGCATCTCCGGCCATCACTGGCCATCACCGCCCGTCGCCACCACAGCCACCACCACTCACGGCATTCCCCAGGCCATCACCGCTGTGACCGCCACATCAGCGCCAGGTCTTGGCTATCACACCACATCAGCGCCGGCACTACCCATCACCCCTGGCCCGCGCCAAGACCCCCATCACGCATCATGAATGCGCATCACTGCTGCCGACCTCCGCATGCCATGCCCCGCTCCCGCTCCCTCCTCACCGCACCACCACCACGTGTCTCTGCATTTCCAGTATGAGACCTCTGCGCTGCACGACATGTCTTAACCTCGCCCTGCCCCGCGCGGCCCCTGAGTCTCACCCCAAGCCCCGGCGCCGCGACCCACTGCTGGAACCCGGGCCTGAGCCCTGGAACCCGTCTTGTCTGTTGTGTTCTCATCTCTGTTTTGTTTTCTCACGCGTCCCAGTCTCGTTACTTTTACTTGCTTCTTTTCTCGTCGCACTCGTCTCGTTTTGTCTCTCTGTCTCATCTCCACTTGTCTCGTACTCTCAATCTATTCTCGTTGTTCTCCTTTCTCCTTCCCACTCTAAGTTCTCTTGGTTCTCCGTTCCTGGCTCCTCTCTGCAACTTAATCATTTCCATCTTCCCTTATCTTATCTCGACTCTTTCCCCTTTTGGTTGCCTAACTTCCCCGGTTCTGTTTCCATCCCCGGGACTCGCTAAATTCCCATGCCTGATTATCTCTTGATCCCCAGGACTTGCTCGCTCACCGGCGCTCGCTCGTCTCATTCTCTTGCACCCCCGGGACTCGCGCCAACCCCCGGCACTCGTCCTTCACCCTCCCCAGCACTCGTCCCACTCACCGGCGCTACCGGCACTCCTCCACACACCGCCCCTGCCCCGCTTTGGTCTCCTACACCTCGCGCTCCTCCCGGTGCTCTGTGTCTGTGTACACAGTGATCATCACATAAGGTGTTCGCCCAGTAGACTGAGCCCCCATGGTCAGCAGAACCTGACACCACCAAAGCTACACTCCATTGTTCAGATGAGATGGGTAGCAGGTGGAGTTCCTCGGTGGGGAGGTGGCGCTAAGGCTTGGTCTGGAGGCAAAGGTCACATGTGCTAGTATATGATTCAATGTACCAAGACATTTGGGGCCACCAGTAGTTCCAGGACACTAGCTCCATCGTTTTCCATTGGCCTAGATGCCTGGCAATGTGGGAGTCATGGTGATTGGGCATGTAGATGTGGTTCCTGGAGGGCCCATTCATCAGTGCGGACTGACTTGGCTTCTGTGGTGGGTCCCGACTTCAGAGCCATGGCCGCTTGAGCAACAACATCCTCATGGTGGCCATCCTGGTTTCCATGCCAGATGTCCTAGAGGATATTGACCTCTGCTCCCTGGACCACCAAGCCCTCCATGGCCCAGATGGTGAACAACTTTGGCTGGAGGAGCACAACATTGCTATTGTCATCTCCACCAGTGCCGTGGTCTGCTCTCCAGGACAGTGCATTGAGTTTTCCCATACTCTGGCCAGGCTTGTGATGCAGCAAGAAGTCAAAGTTGGCTAAGTACAGAGACCACTGAGCCTGTCGACAGTTGAGCTTCTTGGCCATCTGGAAATACTCAAGATTCTTGTGATCAGTCCAAACCTCAAACTTATGCTTGGAGCCCTCCAGAAAGTGCAGCCATTTTTCAAAGGCCTAGAGGATGGCCAGCATCTCCTTGTCATGGATCTTGTAGTTGCGCTCTACCACATCAAGCTTTTGGAGTAGAAGGCCACTGGATGCCACTTCCCATCATCCCAGGACTGTTGTGACAAGACAGCCCTAGTGGCAAAGTTGGAGCTGTCTGCTTCCTGACCATGTCAAACCTGTCGCCCTCCACATAGCCAAAACTGTTGACTTCATCTCTGTGAACAGCACCACCCAGGCCGAGACAACTCTAGCTCTCAAAAGTGTCTCGAATCAGCTTGAATCTGTTGCTTCCTCCCTCAATGACGTAGTCACCAAGCTCGCAGCCACTCCTGCTGCCACCACCACTCAACCCTCCCCCCCTTGCTCATCATGGGTCAACATTGCCAGTACCAAACCACCACCAATCTCTCCAGAATTCAACCCTGCAGCAGCCTCCCACCACACCTGCCTTCAGCAAAGACTCCTCCATAATGCAAAGACCATCCTCATCACCATCAATACCACAAATGCCAATGCTCCAGTCAATCACAGCCCTGCTGCAAACACTGAGCTTTGTACCTGGATGAACAAGCTCCTTGCCAAAATCAACAAGTCAGGCACTGACCTGGCCACCATCAATGGCATCCTCCCAACCCCACAGAAAACCTTCATTTGCGGCATGCAACAAGTGCTAGGAATACGGACACATCCATATCAACTGCAAGAACTTGGAGCACTGCTCCCACTGCGCCAGCCCCAACCACTCTTTTGAAGCCTGCCCTTCATGGACACCTCCTGTGTGCATTTTATGTGGACCAGGATCCTGCAAGTTCATCTCATACTTGCCCCACTTTTAAAAAGTGCTGTGATGACCTGGATATTTGTTATCCTGAGAACAGCATGCCATACTCAAGCACCTGGGTTCTCAACCCAAAAAAATTATTCAAGTTTAGCCCTGCTCCCACTCCATGGGTAGACCACTCAGCAGCACCTGAGCCCTGAAGCTCCAGCTGTTACCAGGCAACCTTGACTGACCTACAAAACTGCCATCGCATTCCAGTCCAGCAATGTCCTGTCTCCCTCACAATGAGCAGACCTGGGCCCACCCTGCCGTGACTATGTGAGTTTGAGGGGATTGGAGTCCTGGGACCAGGGCTAAGTCCCAGAGGTCAGTAGTGGGTCATGACGGTCCCCAATGGGCCAAAGCTTTACCTGTATGTAGGGTTCTGCAAAAGCCATGGACAGTTTTGCACTCAGAGTTGTCTTTTGGGACGTCTTTTGACTTGGCATTGTGTGGTCCAACCAGAACAGGATTTGATTGATTTTGTGGTCATATTCAACATTGAGCTTGTCCAAGGCGACTGAGTCCACAGGCTTGCAGTTGAATCCCAGCCTGCGCTGTTTGTGGATACGGTGATGTTGTGTTATTTATTTTATTTTATTTCATGGGACTGTGCCACTCACTATTTACCATTCTTTATTTCTAAAATTTTCCAGTTACTATAAAACTTACAAATCAGTGTCTTGTCCCTCAGTTGTTGCATGCACTGTGTCATGATTTCTGAGGGTGAGCATCGCTACATTTACTTACTTACCTCCAATTACTTACATATGCCCTGTAGACTTATTTGGTTATCTGTCTACAGGTAATATAGTCATTGCATGCACTGTGTTGTGACTTTTGAGGGACTTATTCAGTTATCTGTCTACAGGTTATAGGCTCCGCTTTTGCCAACTAGCCCTGCACAGAAATATAAATTTTTTCCCCGACACAAAGAATGACTTGACATCACTAGAAAATGTCTAACAACTCCACATCCAGCGGACCTCCAGTCTTCCCAGAGGATTTACACGTCAGGAGGTATGAGCCATTGATGCGCTAATTCTATGCCTGCGCGTGTGAGGGCGTTGGGCAAAGACGCGTGATGCAACATACTTTGTATGTCCTGACCTCCTTCTTCATGAACCAATCCCACATTGGCTTCTCAACTTCATCTTCCTCCCAAGTCCACGAAATCCACACTTTTGCCGGGGTCATCCTGGCCAACCCTGCCCCTTGTGATTGATATAGGTTGAACGCTGATGCAGAGTCTATCGGTGGTAGAGCACGCATCTCACATGGCTCCTCTCGCTTTCTAATTCAGATGTCGTAGATCAGGATATGGAGAGGCGACGTACTCTTATGTATCATCATCTTGATATGTAGTATGATACTTGCCGTCCTTGACTTGATTTACAGGGTCAAGATGTATTCACAGCACTTGATGACTAGTAGAGGTTTCTGCCACTCTCCCACGTCCAAAAGTCGATTGACGTCCTAAACAGTCAGGATCTTCCATCTTGTGGGCAACTCATGGCATCAACCAACAGCTTCCTTCAATAGCAACAGGCGAGAAGACGACTACATTTATGGATTGCATGTGTTGCGCAGCATGGTATGGTGACAAGTAAGTGTCTTTTTTTTGTGCATCTCCAAACGTGCGACTTCATATGTCATCAAAAAACCAAGTTTCGTGTGTGGCCGCGTATGATTGGACCGAGTACAGATGATTGCAGCAGGGCTCGTTTTGCGGACAGGGCATCGACAACACTGAGATTGAAGAATCCAACTCATTTTGAGACGGATATTCTGAGAACAAAATCTACAATGAGCGGAGACAAGCAGTGCACCAGTTCCACAACTGTCTAAATTGTGTGGCTAAACAATTGTGCATGCTCCTTCAGATTATCAAAGTCGGCATCGATGTATACTACCTTATTTGGCTACCTCACCGATTCAAAGACAGTACTTGACAATCACAGGTAAATTAATCCTGGTCGCCTTCTGTGCTGGATTCGAAATACAGAATGTCTTCAATCAACTGACAAGGACATGATGATTTTTGCTGGGACAACATTTCAATATGGAGTATTGCTGTCATATAACATCTGCAGCCGTAATATCTTACGGATTTTTCTTGACATTCTAGATTCAACGGCGTCTTTCAGAATGGGCATGGTTCCCAGGATCTGCGCCTAAGTCCCTCTTCTTATTTTCCATGCTTTCTTCTGATGCCTTGCATCAACGAAGTACTGCGCCGGTCATGGTTCTCTCTAGGTTATTGGTCAGCGCTGACGCAGTGACTTTCTATTTTCAGTCAACAGAACACATTTCCTGCGGTGAGGCTTTTGTCGTCATCAATGCGGTGGTTCATGCAACCTACATCTCCATCTGAATCTCACACTGTCTTTACACCCAAATACTTCAGCTACGTTCCACGATAAATGTGTTCACCATCCAACCGGCCCACAACGCAGAAAATACTATGTTCTCCCTTCAACGCCTCCTTGTGATTGTAACTACTTCGCGTGTGTTTGACCTCTTCAGAAGAATGACATACGAGAAAGATAAAAGACTTGTAGGAAGTCTTCTTCTGGCTGTTATTTCGCTACGATCACTTTTTTATGATAACAGGGAGACGACATTTTTCCGCCTACTGAACATTGCATTGATAACGATAACTACAAGAAAAAAGTACAAGATCATGCAGGATGTGAATTGGAAGGTGCAGATACTGAACTTGTTTCCCTTTCATCCCTTTCACCAACTGTCTGACATCATTAGGAAATAGAACCAGGTAGTGATCATGTTGCAAAACGTCATCAAGAAGTATTTTGGCGGATGAAGAAGAGCATGCGAGTCAAGAATGATTGTTAGAGATCTATTTCATCACCTCACCAATAGCTGAAATTATATTAAAAGTTTTAACATTCAAGTGCTGTATATCTAGGCGACCAGCAAATTCTTAGTAGACGCTCATTTGGATCATAATCACGTATCGTAGGAGACCACATTGATGAGGATGTATTGACAACACCTAGTGAGAGAAACTTACCAGGTTGGTGCCCCCACCGAGACGCCATTTGTTGCAGGCGCACGGGCGCTGATATCGTGCTGGCCATGTCGACTAGCATGCCTCAGGTGATTGATTTGGGGGTTAGGTCGGCAGTTGGGAGCCAGTGGGGTGGTGGAGCGGAGTGGTTGGAAACCAGCGGGAGTGTCTCGTCGCTGGCGGAGATGAGCATTAGTCCTTAAGCTTTGTCGATCCTTCGCCAAGTCGCCGCCGCCGATACAGCACAGGCAATTCCCTGGCTGGATCGTAGGGGAGGCCAGGACAGCGGAACTGGGGCCCCATACGACGGCGATTCGAAGTACGGGGGTGTCTCCGGTTCAGATGGCAGTGCGGAGAACCTACGAGTTTCCTGAGCGTCTAATAAATGTATTCACTTATGACAGTAGCCATAATTTAACATCGATTTTTCCAGTGAAGCGAGCACTGGAGTGCTTTGCAATTGTGCCACTCATAGTTCATGATCTGATCAGAATCATAGATTGTGAGATCTTTTCATTGACAACGTTTCAACAACACGAAAACAGTCACTGAAATCAACCGAGATGGCGTTGGCAGATCGGCCTTCTTCAAAACACGAACCCAGTTGGACGTTGGGCGGTGACAAGTGGCAATAACTTAGATCATCAAAAAGGCTGATGGATACTAACTGAAATTAGTAGAGAAATTGATTCAATTAGGTCGAGACTATTATATCACAAACACCGTTTGTTGTGATTACGATGATGGATAAGCTGGTAGATAATACCTGCATCACCGTCCAATCTTTAGACGCTGGGCACGAGTTGCCTGAAAACTGGTCAGTAGCATGCCAAAAAAATTCACAAAGCATGAAAAGACTACCTTCTCTCTCTTCTTGAGCCTCAATCAAGGTCATTTAGCCATCAATCACAGATCAGGTTTTTTTTTTCTTAAAAAAAAAAAACTCACTTATGCTTCTTCATCTTGTTTCTCCTCTTCCTTTTGGTACTATCCATCATGAAATCCTTAAACGTCCTTCCCCACTTCTCCTGCTGCGGCGCAACGCGATCTTCCTCCACAAGCCCGAGGCGGCAGAGGGTCTGTTCCCACAAAACAGCAGCACCAGCACGACTCATTGTGATAGCCCTGTCGAGCTGCTGTGCCGTTGCGGCATCCGCGTCCGCTGTCAACTCAGGGAACTCGTCAACAAGCCATTGAGGGGTCATCATGTAAGTCTCGGCCTCGTCGGCTTCAGCAAGGAGGAACGAAGAGACCTTGGCAGAGTCAAGGATGGATTGTGGCCGCGAGAGAAGAAGCAGGGGCCAGTGCAGGGAGAAGAATTGGTGCAGTTCAAAGTCCTTTGAGTTGAGCACGGGGTGGGGTGGCTGTTGCACAAGAACCGAGGCCGATGCAGGGGACTTGTGTATGGCACCTCGGGACTCTTCCCTGTTGCCTGCGACGCAGCCGTCGTGGAGGACGCTGGTGGGCTCTGGGAAGAAGCCGCTGAGGGATTATCTGCGGTGCTTATGACTGGATTTGCATTTCCGTTGGTTGCAGGAGTATGTGCGGCCTCTTGAGTGGACTCGGGGGCAGGCTTGGCCTTTGGAGCGGCTCCCTTTGAGGCAACGACGACCTTGGGGACCTTAGCAGAGGTGAAATAGTGGCCGCCGCCTCCGGACCTGGAGGAGAAGGAGGAGTAGTATCTTCTGGTCGGGGCGGGGACGGGACGGAGGAAACGGGCCAGGGCAGACATGGCAGACGTCTCCGCGCCGAGCAGTCCAACTCCTTTTTGCAGAAAAACACAGCCACCCGTTGTCCTGATAAGCCATAACAGATGAGCGACGGTATGCGATCTGCCCTGAATCACATCACATGCATACACCCGTGGGACAGACCACCAGGTTATAGAGGTATTAGCTTGGATTACAGGGAGTTAGGTCAGTGCATGGAGAACTTTGCACTGACTCCTCCTGGGTTTTACCTGTTTAATTCTGCCCTTCTGGCCGGAGCATACCAATCTGACTCATCCTTGGTACGTACGTGTCTTCTGTAGATGCGATATTAGCAGTGACAGTACTGAGATAATAGCTAGCATGTTCAGTACACGTGTCTAAAGTAAACTGTATTGGCACCACGCCAGTATAACATACTCCTCCAGGCAGATCGGTATAATCTTGCCAGGTCGTAAACATTGCATCTACGTCCAATCATGTCTACTATATTAGATTCAGAAAGACTCCCACGCACTACTGATCCTGCCACTCAAAGCTCCCAACAACGGCAGTCTTTCCAGCGACTGACCCTTGGTTTGGGGCAAGAATAGTCATCCTCTTGTGGGGAATATCAAGATGTGTACTATAATAGAACACGAAGATTGATGAAACAAGGGGTCAATGATCATTACAACATATAAGATTTGCAGAAGACATCGTGGATTTGATTGTACGCACACTATTATGAAGCCCATCACGGCGAGATCGAGAATTTCTTCGTCGTATTGTTTGTTCTCATCAGGTTTTGGCGGTGCGAGAACGCCAAGGACTGCGTTCAGAAGACCTGAGCCTGGTTGGGATGGATCGACTAGTACGGGCTGCATCTCGGATACGACCCGTGTGGCACCTATTGGAAGCGCGGAAGACGGCGCCATCGTCTCTGTAACGCTACTTCATGAGCAACAGGCCCGGCGTGGGGGATAATGCTTACCGGCACCAATGCGCAAGACGGTCAAATCACCAAAATTAATGACCGTCGAGGAAGGCGCCAGGAGTCTCGAAAGAGCCTCCCCACCGGCCACGGCCGATGTCACGCCGGAAGGAGGGGTAAGGACTTGTCCATACATGTAGGTATGTAGTTGGTAGTTGTGGACGCGTTCACGATAGCTGTGGTCTAGTTCAACAACCTGTGTATAACATGAGAACGAGTCAAGGGTTTATTGGGACAACCTTACGCCACCGGGCTTTGGGACCTTGATCACGGTGAGTTGTGATCCGTACGTGCGCTGCATTTCGACGTTAAGTTTTGCGTGCCCAACGACGAGGATGATGTTGACTGAAATAGCTGAGTGAGAAACGGGCCCCTAGACCAATTGAGAGATGATAGACTTTTGAAGGCTTCAACACAAGCCTTGATCAATCTATGCCGGTGGTCGCTAGCTCCTGTACCAGCACCAAATGACGAGGGAGTGTCCACGATAAGACCTGATACCCTAGCTTTAAAGTGATGATTACATCCCACACGGTGATGTCAAGCAACTATTGATACCTTCCGCGTCATAATCGTACTTTTCCTTGATGTTTTCTCCCAGGTTGCGAATGATTCTGTCCATCAACAAAGGATTACGCCGCGTCTCAGCATGGCCGTACCAATACACCAACGGCAAGAGGGCATTAGCGGGAAGAGCGGTCGGTGCGGACGTCGCAGCAGAACCTAGAGGGTTGGCGGGTGAACATGTTGGTATTGGAGAATAAACAGATGCCGCTGAGATGGCACCAGGAGCCGCCCAGCCACCCTACAGGCAATAAGAACCATCAAGACACGAGACCACGGATAGGGAAACTCACCTCGCTCGGATCCACGTTAACGAGGAGAGGCGACCATCCCTGCCCAGCCCTCACAGCGTGATTGACGAGAATCTTGCACACCGTCGTCTTGCCGGAATTTTCGGGACCCAGGACCAGCACGCGTGGTGGATCAGTGATCGCGAGGGGATCGTCGCCGCGCGATGGGGAGCCATGCACCGCTCTCAGTGCGCGTACGCGCATTTGCTCGAACGCAATATGCAGATTCGCGTACGCGGCCATCGGGGTCTCATCGGATACGTATTCAGTCGACGGCTGGCCTGTGACGTGGTTTTCTTCGTTTCAGGATATGCCTTTTGGAGGGATTACCTGGTAGACTCATCTCGATTGTGCATCCTCTCCAGGTGAAGACGGCTGCCTTGCATTCAGATCCAAACAGATATTGCTTGCCTTCTGCGAGCTCAGAACCAAAAATCTCCGCATGGCCTCGTAGGAGCTACACCAAAGGCATTTCCGATGCTTCAGGGTGACGAAACCAAGGGGGCTCAAGAACGCACCTTGATCGCGAGAGTGGTTCCAGGATCCAACTCAAATCTGTACTCTGACTCGGGCTCAATGGCCCATTCTTTTTTGGGGGCAGCAGGCTTTGCTTCAGTAGTCATGGTTTTTCACTCAACAAAGTGGAAAGCAAGAAACAGTCAAATGGAATTTTGATTAAGACAATCTAGCCTGAAAAGGGGTGATTACCTTTGTAGATCCTTGTTGGCAGAACTGGGAGATGTGTGATAACGAGAACAAGTCTCCACGCGTCCTGCGCACGTGATGGGGAACGATGGCGGAGGTCAATCATTTGAATGGGTTAGCCCGCGGTTACTTCTGTCTTAGCGCCCACAGAACTGAGAAAATATCATGGCTTTGGCTTCTTAACCATGCCATGCTATCCCACACGCGACAAGCATCGCTTACTTCTCTGGACCTCCTGTTCCAGGCGTGTTGCTCCACATCTTAATATGTTTTCAGGAGGACCCTTGGCGTTTATCGTAAGGGAAAAGTTCCCAACAGAGTATAGTGACAGCGCCAACCATGAGAGCCTTTGCAAGTGATGTCCATCAATAGCCTTCTCGAAGGTTTCGACATCATCGGACCTAGGAGAATCAATCCCCATTCAGGCGCCGCGTATGAATGAATTCATGCTAAATACTCGAGTCCTTTCAACCAGACCCGTTGGTTGACACATCGTACCTTGTGGCTGATCTGCATTCCGCTCCCTTCAACACGCCATGTCTGTCGGTAGCGACTTTGACATCTCGGTGGGACGACCATTGACGAAGTTGATGTCGATGTCGCGGCGACACTTGGGACTGGCTCTGAGGCCCCGTTGGACCCTGCTGAAGCGTTACGCTTGAGGTAATCTTGCTTGTTCATCGTCTGCCTGCGGGGCGATACTGATGCGCTGCGTCTGCAGGAGGAAGCTCGACTTACATCTAAGGCCTCTTATGTGCAGTAAGTCGTGAGCCTGTTTCCGATGTTAACATCGTTCATTCATCGTGTATAGTTCTATATCTGTGAGGAAACTAGCTTGCGGGCCGAAATTCAACCGTGTTTCTAAACGTTTACTTAGGATGACTTCACGACATCACAATCTGCTGATGGTACTGAATAGGCTGATGATTATTACTGGCCTCGTGACTTTCGTGGTTTCTATCTTGTTCTGGTATGTTGCGCAAGTGTCAATGTTTGAAGTCATCACAGCCTCATGATTCGTTAGATTCTTCTTCCCAGACTCCCCTGTTTCTGCACGGTTTTTGACACCAGAGGAACGTGTCAAAGCCGTACAACGTATCAAGGCTAATCAGTCTGGTGTCGAGAACAAACACTGGAAACAGTAACAGTACGTGTTCTTGCTCTCTAGTTTCAAAATCTGCAATAGGTATTGCCTAGATTCGTCGAGGCGCTTCGTGTCCCTAAAACGTGGCTTTTGGCTCTCTTTTGTTGCTTCTGCGTACGCTGTAATACTTCTCTTTCGTAAGTTGACCCTGATGAATTGTACCTTAGAAACCTCTTCAACGCCGTTCGTTCGATGGCTGAGCAGGGCAATGGGAGTCGTTTTTCTCGCGCTTTTCGGGTGCGGTGCTGCGCCGGCGGCGAATAGTGGTATGGGACAAAATAACGTGGGGTCGGGCTGGAGCCTAAATACGTCGTGCTGCCGATACCACACCCGTGTCCGTACGACCATCTCGCGGTGGTCGCCGTGCGGGACGGGCTGCTCGCGCGGCCGCACGTCCGCGAGCGCGAGGAGATCGGGCGCCGGCGTCGTGCGTCCGCGTTGCGTGGGCGAATCCAGCGAGGGTTGAGGAGGTTGTAGTGCAGGGTGAGGCGGGCTGGGGGAATTGGAGCGCGAGTGTGTTGATTATGCTGTTGTGGGCGTTTTGGAGCTGTTTTCTTGTGAG
The DNA here is from genome assembly GCA_017657225.1 of Termitomyces sp. T69sscA. NCBI lineage: Eukaryota > Fungi > Basidiomycota > Agaricomycetes > Agaricales > Lyophyllaceae > Termitomyces > Termitomyces sp. T69sscA. The sequence continues at coordinate 12,580 of JAGGAQ010006273.1, forward strand.
TGGGTTGGGTTGGTATACTTCTCGGAAAGGTTGAGGCACGAAAAATGATCCGAAAAAAGAGTCTATGTGATGAGTCAGCATTGGTGGCGGGCGACAAATCCTTGCGCTCGCCACCACCTCTGGAGTAGTAAGACCGTCAAACGGGGACAGATAAGATTTCTTTTGCCCCGCCCACCACTCCCTATCAGCAGTTCTCGCACGAGGAAGTGCTCGACGCATCGGAATAAATTGAGGGGCGCTCCGATGGTTGCTGGGGCCCACCCACCCATCGTAGCTCACCACGGACCCCATAGATCCGATGTTTCGGGCGAAGGAGCCGAGGGTCCCTTTCCCCAAACACCGCCGCACCGATTCAGAAAGCGAGTACATTGAATTGAGTAAACAAAATATATTGGTTCTCGCAGTCAGTCGAGAAATACAAAGCAAGCCACAAGCGTAAGCAAACACATAGAGTTGTGTCTGTGAGATATGTGCTGTGTGCTGATGCGGCTGGATAGGCGCTTATTTGCTCGTTGTTGGCGATAAGGAGGAGGTGGAGAACGGTGAGTGTGCTGTCACGGTGGTGTTTTTCTTGTACGTGTTCCTGATTTTGGGACTACGCGTCCTATTTGCTCCTATAGTGATTGATGGGTCGCATACTGTGTATGATGTGAAGGGCGTTACGGCGATTCCGCTTGTGGAGGACAAGGCGAGGGCCGCGCTGGATGCGCTGACGTTGAGGAATTCGAAAGGTGCTCGGCCGTCACTGCTTCCGAGTACTACGCTGGATACGCTGTCGGGCCCGCAGGAGGGAGATGCAGACTCTGAGCGCCCTCGATCACCGGGTCCGGAGGATATCTCCTGATACAACTACAGGCAAGTACGTGCCGCCCCCGGATCCTCCCTCCAGCCGCGAGCTCCAGCTCCAGCTCCAGCTCCCGTCTGCGCAATCGTCTGCGTCTGATCTGTCGAACGTGTCGTCCTCGTCGGATCACTCTGTTGCGCATTCGCCGGTGGCGAAGACTTTGGTGGCGCGGTTGTCGTTCTGGAGTCGTCTTTCTACGCGCGTGCTGGTGGCGTTGCCCACGACGGAGGACGCGCAGGTGGACGTGCCTGGGACGACGTCGTTTCAGGGGCGGGAATCGCTTGACAGGATAATTGAGGACGGAGAGACGGAGCCTGCTGTAGTTCTGAATGTATATTGGCTGCGACCGCGCCCCCACCGGCTTTGTCTGAGAAGCATTCAGAGTTGGAGAGCAAGATTGTGAGGGAATGTGTGAAGGAGTTTGCAAAGGGGGAGATGTATTTCTCTTACAACCTTGGTGCGTATGTGCAAGATTATTGGATAGTGCACGAGGTGACTATGTTACGAAGATATTACGTGGTCGTTGCAGCACAAGCGGGACCAGATCACGAAAGCGCAGAAGCAGCAGGAGCTGCTCGCTGATCTCGATGCGCTTCCCTCGGCCGTGTCAGAGCGAAACCGTTTGTCGATGCGGGTGTAAGTCTACGCGAGTTGAATCTGACTTGGACAGCTGAATGATCTTCGTCGATCGACAGCTGCACTCGTATGTGTTGCCGATCATGCAGAGATACTACCAGGTGGCCCATTTTGTGGTCTCGCCTGACCCGATGACGCATGACGAGGACGTGTTGGTCGATTATATCATTATTTCGAGGAGGTCGAGGTATAGAGCAGGCTTGCGCTATCAGCGGCGCGGTATCGACGATGATGCCAACGTAGCCAACTTTGTTGAGACAGAGACGATAGCGAGGGTTAACGTGCGTGCATAGATGCCACTTCGTCTGTTATTGATGTACGACTTTTAGCGCCTGGGAGTAGAGAACATATTCGCCTATGTACAGATCAGGGGATCTAGTTATCAGACAATATCATCATGGCACAGTAGAGGGGTGTTTGGCGCTTGAATTGTATAGATTGTTTGGATAGGACCAATGTTGTACAGGTATGTCAATTTCTGCTCGGTCGAGGTTGTCATTTGGATATTGTCCATCTTCAGTCAGCATTCGCACGCCATGATCTTAACAAACAGTTGGGTGCGGTGGCGCTCTTGAATTTCCAAGGCGAGACCCGGACGGAAACCGATGTCGTCTTCAATGATGGTGCGTTCCTCGCACGAGCTTCCCTGTTTCAACGCTAAAGTCACTTGCAGTCTGGGCGAACAATGGAGATTATATCAGTCGAGCCCAGTCAGTTGCGCCCCTGCATACTTTACACACACGTCTCACCCCTCACAGCTCAGGAAGATCAGCTTTGAAGGTCTGTGCTGCGCTGTTTTATAAGTGAAGTGCCGACATGAAAGTATCACTGCCAAGGAGATCTTACCAGGCACTATAACCCAGTTCATCAGATATTTTCAATTCCTTGATTATACCAGAACTGGGAAACGCGACTTGACTGGGATGCTCAACGATGGTGTCAACTCACTCACAAGGTAGTGCTAATCCTTGCCTACAATGTTTTCTCAGGCCTCTTTTGAATTCTGCCCAGAATTTACACAGCAACATTCAGTGGTTGGCTTTCACAAGCCATGATTGACTTCATGCTTGGCTACCGAACACTTTCAGTCTTCTCCGAGTTCCTGTTGAAGCTCCAATCTACGGATCCCCGCGATTTGCTCCGTTTGTCCTAAATACGAGCTGAAGCGATTGCGACGTCGGTGTCGCGTGTCCTGCCTGAAGGCGAACGACTTCTTTCTGGATGGACGCTTTTTGCTCCCAAAGAGTTGAACACGAAGATTGATGACAAGTTTGAAGAGAAGGTGCTTTCGCTGGTAAGTTCATAGGTCGAACTTTCGTCAAGAGATTCACACTGTATAAACAGCAAAAGCTTTATGAATCGTTGTGAGCATTCTTGTCTTCTCGTTGTGGAGGAACATGCCGATAGTCCATCAGAGTTATGAATATACCCTAGAGAAGGTAAAGATATATACCCGTGTCCCTCTCGAGGACATCCTGAGCATCAGTCAAGGTGAGCAACAAGATCAATCTCTTGAAAATCAACACAGGAGTCACGGTGTGATCAGGTGCATATATTCTTTCTCCTTTAGAGGAAGCAAGTCGAGATCCCAAGCAAAATGCTGGACTTGTAATCACCTGGTATAACAACCAAGTCACCCGAGCAACAAGCTATAGGTACGTAACGGCCTTGAAGTACCTGGCTTTTTCGCCACTCCACCTTTGATTGGCTTGTCGGCAGCACGCCGATCTGTCGTCAATGCAAGCTCGAAACTGAGTCGAAGCCTTTCGAGGACAAAAGTGCCCGTGTTTTCAAATATGCTCCCCAATGCGGCGTTGCGTGCTGGTCTAAAGCAGCATTCGCAGCGTTCAAAGTGCTTCCAATAGATCCAGCCCGTACAAGAAGAGGGTCGAGCTTTGGTGGCACCGTGGATCATGTTGATGCTGCTGACGAACCCAGCTATGCATCTAGTTGTCAGGAAGTGGCAGAGATGACCGTTGACAATATACGGAGAGCTTGCGAAGATGTAAGAGGTGTGCGGGGCGAATTTGTGACGGAAAAGGATGTCAGGTATGAAACTTGCGTCTTACGGTGATGGTAGTACTGATATGCAACTGCTTTGCTGTAGTTTGGCAGAAGCACAACGTATGACAAGCGTGTATGCGAAGATGGAGTATGGAGTGAAGCGACTGTCATGGGTGGTTGATAGTCTTCGCACGAATTATGAAAGCTTCTTATATCAACTTGTTTGAATTGAACTGGACTGTCAGGCGCAACCCACTGAAAGCGTTGTAGAATTCATGTACCATCAAGTCTCATCTGGTCCATTACAATTACGGTTCATTGATACGAATGACGAGGTTCGATTCACGTTTAGCTCCCGCGGTCATGCGTATGTGTTCTACGCCACCTCGGGAAGGTTGGCTCTTGTGTGAAAACAAGGATTAATGAACCTATAAATCCATACCGATCAAAGGCAGGATCATATTCCTGGAGTAAGCTTTGCAACAAATCTTTAAGTTGTTAATTTTTAAACCTAAATCGCTCCGAAAAGAACGTTGCCTGGGCTGGATGCAGAGAAATAATTCAACGTTGCATCTTCTCAATATAATCAGCATTGTTCCGTAGCTTCAAGGATTGTGAGACCACACCATGTCCGTAACATTGGCTTGTTTCGGATGCCTTCAAGCACTGTCAGGCCGATGTATTAGCTGACTAGTCTCCAGATAAATACTGTGGCGACCAGATGAAGACAGAGTAACAAAAATGCCATCAACTTCATGACTGTCGAGAGAGGAAAGGCATTCCACCTCACTTGGTCGGACCCCTACGCTGACTAAGCACTTTCAATCGGACCTCGGGTCGATGGACTGCAAATTAAAAGGAAATCAGAACGGTTTCATATCTATCTTTCTACGCTGCAAGTGAGGAATGTTGAGTATATACAACAGGTCACGTCTCGCAGACGAGTACATGCAATGGCGTAGAGATCCTCCATTCGTGAGTACTCACCATTTCGCACTTTTACACATTTCCATGCGTTTCATGCGTGGAGGAAAGGGGGCTGTCAGGCATTGATTGATATTGCGACGCGCCGTATGCGCCCAAATGCAATACACGGGCGAAACAGATTATCAGCGCGTTCGTAACTAACTAGCCGTGTCCGACAGGGCTTCTACGCAAAACCTTCTAAATCTTCTGACGGCTCGATGAATCTTAGGGAATGGGAAGTCCAAATCCCGGGAAAAGCTGGTGTAGGTCTCACTGCTTTCATTCTTCTAGCCGCTCTACCAACGTCGTTCGGCGTACGGCGCGTCATTCCAGGGCATTTTGCGTCGCTCCGGTCCCAGTGCTTTTCTGTATAGAGGCTAGGGGCTGATTCTCTACTTCTTAGACTCCATGGGAAGGTGGCCTCTACAAGCTAGTCATGTATTTTCCGGAAGGTGCGCTACCATCTTTTGTTACTGCGGCGTTAGATAACACCTGATCTCTGGGTTTTAAGACTATCCCTTGAAGCCACCCAAATGTCTCTCGACATGCTAGGTCTTTTACGGTCCTTTATTAACATCCACTTGATAGGCAAATTCACACCGCCACTTTTCCACCCCAATGTCTACCCCTCTGGCCTAGTTTGCCTTTCCATCTTGTGCAAAGAAAGTTTATGGAGGCCTTCTATCACGATTCAAAAGGTTTTCACAAATCCGCCGCTTCTCCACTTCTGTTAAAGCTGCTTTCCAGATCTCCTTTTGTATTCAGAACCTTTTGGACAAGGCAAATGTGATGTACTCTGTTCAAACTCATGCTTACTTAGTATTTAAGTATGTTTATATACCATCTGTCTGTTCCTTGCCATTGACGGTACACTAGGAACGACAAAACTGCTTATGAGTAAATCCGATTCTTCGGCCACTGTGATGCCTTGCTGAGTCATGTTCCACAGGAGACGAGTTCGCCAACAAGCCCGCGAGAACATCCCCAGATAATTTTATCTTCTATCACGGTTTAGTACTTTGTGTTTCAGGTCTCGGATGGCACTACCTGTCTACTTGTATATTTGTATATCTTCTCTTTTACAATGTTACATATAGTTATCTGGTGATCACTAGATCATCCTGTCTGGCTTTTCTCATTGTTGATGTTACAATAGATCAATATATTCGGCTGCATGGATGTTCAAAGTGGACTCCTTGTTAATCTGGTTCCGTCGAATTCTGTTTCATCGACCTCACTTCGAGAACATGGTGATTTACAAGGGGAGCTCATCAAGGCGGAATTTTGATTCTAAGGTGAAATTTACATCGCTAACGCGCAAAAAGGACGTATACACATTATGGCGAGGTACTCGAATAAACTGGCTCAGAGCAGAATTTTCCGTGTCAGTTCAGAGCTAAATATCGACGTGAAATCTCCGAGTGGAAAATCACTCCTATCAATGAACTAGCTTACAAGTGAAAGTGAGTTCGCGATCCCCTGCTTCATTGTCACTTTAGCCATCTATCATGAAGCAAATTCTCCTCGGAACAATTCAAGCTCCGTACCACAAACGGTTCTTTTCAGTCAGAGACAGTCAGAGATGTTACACCAGTTAACTGTTACTATCAAAGGGACAGACTCACAAATCGAATCGTACATCCTGTTGACTTCAGTATGCATCAGAAAGAAGGGGAGAAAGCTGTGATATTGCAGCATGTCGCCAGAATTAATCTACCTCGAGAGCGCTGGTTTGTACCCAACCGGAACCAGCGCCGTAAGCCACGAAGTATCGGAATAAAAGCGCTTGTCCCAAGACGACCATCTCCATATTACGTCGTCGCGGTGTTGATTCGTTCTCCCTCAGAGTGAAACAGAATCACCTATTGAGGATATATCGAAGGTTGGGTTGTTTCTGATTGGCAGCTGCGTTTTTTGCGGTTCTAGAATAATCCTTGGCGTTTCAAGATAAAGTGACGAAGGAAACGGTCATGTTTTGGACGAGCGAGCATCGGCAAGAAAACTACACCGAGGGGAGAACACAAGACTCGGAGCTCCAAGTAAGCACTGCCATGTTCGAAAGCGAGGACTTTGGTTTTCTTCTTTCAAAGCAACCCCACTTGATAATGCCATGATGTCTATGGTATCTGAGCCATGGCCACCTTTGGTACTTACGAAGGAGTCGAAGTTCACAGGAGCTCGTGTAGCCCGCGCCCCTAATGTAAACTTAGAGAAAGAGCGCGCGGGATTGATTTCAACAAATCGTCATACTTGATCGTTTTACTTCCACGCTGCCATCACTACAGGGACGAATGTCTCCAGCCCCTGCGATTCTCAGCGTACATACTGCGTCTTTCTCATTTGCCATTGCTCACTCATGCGAGCTTTAATAAATTTGTCACTATGCCAACACTATATCGTCAAATGAGCTCGAGTTTTTTACTGACACGTACTGTTTCATACAGCGACACAAGACTCATTGCAGTATCTCTATGATACACTCAGCAGTAAGACAAACACATCCTAATCCGGGGAACGCGTAGGTCCTGGTTGGCTAAAGTACGAGTGCAACGATTCAATATGGAACCTAGATGATGGTACCTTTTAGCTACGTCTTCGATGTATGTTCGGTTTTCCTAAGTATCTTACTTCATAAACACATGCTAGTTGCGTGTTCGCAAGTTCTGCGCCATGAGTAGTCGAGGATAATCTGTTCAAGGTGTTTGTAATGGTTCTCTCAGTTCCAATCGTTCTCGAGCGCATGCAGGGGTCAGCTCTAGATTTTCTATATCTCAACTCTGTATATGCCCCATCCAGCATCCAGTACCAGTCAAAGCCCCCTTGCATGAGGCTATAAATGGCTTTCCGGAGTCACGCCAGCTTCTCCTTCTATCCTGGGAAATCTGGCGGCAAGCGCATGTACACCTCATGTTCTGGTATACTGTTGAGGTAAGCAAGATGAAGTCCACCTGCCAGATCTTTAGTTCTTCCTGTGCCGCAGCAGCTGCTGGCATGCATAGCGATTCAAGTCAGACTATGGCCACATACATCTCATCGAAGTCTTCCCCTGCCACTTGTGAGAACCCCTTTCCCACCAGACAAGCCTTCCTCCTGATCACCTCTCCTTTTGCATTATACTTATGAGCATATACCCATCTGCACCCTACCATGTGACTCCTCATCCACCAGCTCAAAGATGCCTCTATCCTTCATCACTTTCAGCTCTTCGTCCATGGAGGGCTGCCACAGGTCCAGTCTCTTCATTGCCTCCACATAAGTCCTCAGGATGTTCTTATCATCCCCCTCAGCTATAAATGCATAAGGTCCTCCTGCCATCAGGGCTGTTAGGAGATCCCCACCCATTGCCCAGTCCTCCCCTTGATTGCATGCCATTGTTTCCCTCTAAATAGTGTCTTGGGCTGCAATGAGGGCTGGTGTGGGTTAGGCCAGCCATGTTGAGCACCTCAGTGTCAGCACAGGCTGTGGCTGATCCAGAGTCACTGGTAAGGGAGGGGTCATGGAGTTCTCTGTCTGTGTATTAAGTGTGGCAGCAAGGTCCAGATGGAGCAGGCTGCTGCCTGGTCTGATCCTCAGGGCAACCAGTTGTGGAGTGGAAATGACTTCTGGTAGTGTTAGGCCATTGGCTGTCATGTTTGACTGGTGGTCTTCTTCTGGTTCAGTCAGTATTGTAAGTGGCCTATGTCCAGTCCCCTCCTTGAAAATAACATCCTATGATGTCACAATCAACTGTGATCTAGGGTCATACAGGCAGTATCCACCAGTAGCATAGCTCACTAGGTGAGCTTTCACAGATTGAGGGTCTAGTTTGGACCTCACCAGCTTGCTAGGTACCTTGGCCCATGCCAGGCACCTCCATGGTCTTAAGTGATCCACCCTTTGCCTTTGGCCTGTCTGTCAGGTTCCGCTAACCACAGGGGCTCAGTCCACTGGGCAAATCCTAATGTGGCATGCATGATGTCCACACATGCAGTGGTACTGTCAAGAGCATGGGGCATAGGAGACCAGGGCAGGGCCAGGGATGTGAGCGGCAGTTGAGTGAGGGGTCACTGGTCATGCTGGGGCAGGAATGTGAGTGCCAGGGATGGGGAAGGGGGGTGGAAGACAAGTGCTGGGGTAGGCTTGAGTTCTGAGGATGCAAGAGGGAAGGTGGATGCAAGTGCCGGTGTGTGAGTGAGTCCTGGAGCTGGTGAATAGATAGCCAGGGCAAGTAAGAGGACTTAGGGAGTCCTGGGATCAAAGGTGGAAAGCATGGAGATCTAAGCAAGCCAAAAGGGGAAAGAGTCAAGATAAGATAGAGGGAAGGGGAGATAGAATGAGTTGAGATGAAGGCAAGAAACGAGAGAGTAGAGACAAGACTTAGAGACTTGAGGCAAAGGAAAAGAGACAAAGCAGAGATTAGATCGAGAGTATAAGATGAGTAGAGACAAGGGTAAATGAGACAATATGAGACAAGTATGATACAAAAAAAAGATAAGTCAGAAAAATGAAAACCAGAACATGTGAGACTAAAGAGATGGAGACTGTCATGACCCACTACCGACCTCTGGGACTTAGCCCTGGCCCTGGGACTCCAACCCCCTCAAAGCGACCCCCACGATTGTCCTGGGCCCAGAGCGCTACCTGGCAAACCACCTTGGCAACCTTTGGCCATTGCCGCCCATCACCACCACCAGCCACCGCCACCCCAGCATTCTCTCCAGCCATCACTGCCATGACCGTCACATCAGCACTGGCCCCAGCTATTCCTGGCACTTTCCCAACCGCAGCTGCCACATGCTGGCAGCACCTGGCACTCCCCCAGCCCATGCCAAGACCTCCATCACGCATCATGATCACGCATCACCACAGACCCGACCCTGCATGCCACACCCCACTTCTGCTCACCCCCTCACCACTGCACTGCTACATGTCTCTGCGTTTCTAGGGCAAGACCTCCCATGCTGCATAACATGTCTCAACCTCCACTGCCACTGTCAGGGGACCTCTCTTTACATCCTTTTTCCCTCAGCCATGCTTTACTTTCATTCAGTTCCTTTGCCTTTCTTCTCAACTCGTCAAATCCCTCATTGGTCGGACCGTGGGAAACTACTTCCTTATTGGACATTCCTCTTTGGCTGGATGGACTCACAGCCACTACTGGCAAAATCGTTGGCATACGATTTGCGGTCATGTGGCATGTGCATGACCTCTGCATGTGCTCGGATCATGTGAC
>JAGGAQ010006274.1:0-22157 GCA_017657225.1 Termitomyces sp. T69sscA
GGGAAGTGGTGAAATGAGTCTTAGCGTAGTAGTCGCCAAGGGTTGAGTGCCTGCCGTAGTTGCAAGGCGGGGGGGGGATTACTGGAACACTGGCGTAGGTCCAGCGGTGAGACAAGGACACCGTACGAAAGTGCGCTTGGCGTAGAATAGACTGATGATGAGCTCAAAATGTGCTCTGAAGCTCAAGCGTAAGAGGCAATGGTGAAGGTAACTTGTTATTTGGTAGGCTATAAGTACAGTATATATAGTAAAGTGTAGGCGAGGTCGCCGTTGGCGACCCTTGAGGCGCCAACACGGGGAACTAGTAAGTAAACAACAGGCCACAATCTTTTATATAGAAAAATGTCCATCAGCTCTTAGTGACGCCTAGCGGCGCCAGTCGAGCTGTCTGTCATGTCAAAAATGTCAAAAAAGTAATTATGGAACCGTCCAAATGTCAATATAGTGGAATGATGCCGGTCACTAGGGAACAACGGCAACGCCGACAAAACTGGTAAAAATATGCCAAAGGTGGGCCCCGGGGTTCGAACCTCAGCTCTTGAAGGCAGTGGCCAGTAATCCATAGGGGCGCTAACCACTAGTCCCTGCGGTTGTGCCAGGAAAATCGTTAGTACACCTCTTGACACAACCTAGATCTTATCAGCGGTATGTGGGGGAGTGCTGGGGAGGGTCGAGGACGAGTGCCGGGGGTTGGCGCGAGTCCCGGGAGTACCAGAGGATGGGATGAACAAGCGCCAGTGAGCAAGTGAGTCCTGGGGATCAAAGAGATAACAGGCGCGGGGACTTAGCGAGTCCCAGGGATGGAAACAGAGCCGGGGAAGTTAAGCGGCTAAAAGAGGAAAGAGTCGAGATAAGATAATGAGAGATGGAATAGATTAAGTTGAAGGGAGGAGCCGGGAACAGAAGAACTAAGAGAACTTAGAATAGAGAGGGAAAGGAGAGCAATTAGAATAGATTGAGAGGACGAGGTGAGTAGAGACAAGATAGAGAGGCAAAACAAGACGAGTATGATGAGAAAAGAAGCAAGTAGAAATAATGAGACCGGGGCGCACAAGAAAACAAAACAGAGACAAGAACACGGCAAACAATATGAGGCTACGGTAATATCAAGACTAGAGTACCTACTCACTAAGCTATGACTTATATACTACGCAGTACATAGGGCCCAGGGCTCAGGCCCGGGTTCCACTGGCGGGTCGCGGTGCCGGGGCTTGGAGTGAGACCTGGGGGCCATGCGGGGCGGGGCAAGGTTGAGACATATTGCATGGCATGGAGGTCTTGCACTGGAAACACAGAGACACGCAGTAGTGGGGCGGTGAGGGGGGAGTGGAAGCAGGGCATGGCATGCGGGAGTCAGGTTGGTGGTGATGTGTGATCGTGATGTGTGATGGGGGTCTCGGCATGGGCCGGGGGTGATGGGTGGTGCCGGTGCTGATGTGGCGGCTATGAGTGGTGTGATAGCCGAGACCTGGTGCTGATGGGGCGGTCATGGCGGTGATGGCCGGGGGATGCCGCAAGTGGTGGTGGCTGTGGTGGTGACAGGCAGTGATGGGTGGTGATGGCCGGGGATGCAGTGGGTGGCGGTGGCTGGTAGCGTTGATGGGCGGTGATGGCCAGTGAAGTTGGCTGGGTAGCGGTCCGGGCTCGGGGTGGTCATGGGGGTGGTTTTGGGAGGGTTGGAGTCCTGGGGCCGGGGCTGAGTCCCGAGGGTCGGTAGCGGGTCGTGACAAGAGCATGGCAAATGCAGCAGGAGATCTGCACCTATTGGGAGACTCATTGTTCCTGATACTGTCAATGATAGAAGCCACTGACAACAGTTTTCTAGTGGCTCAGTCCCACATGGCACTTCAGTGATACACACTTGGAATGGAACACTTTCAATTTATGTATAAATGGCTCACATCATGGAAAAAGGCTTCTGCCCATGTCCTGGACAGCAAGGATCTCCTGCCTGAGACATTAAAATTTCTGTCTATTACAAACAGGCCTGGAGTGGATCCATGGGTTGTCTTGGAACATGACCTATTAGTATCTGTGTCATGACCCACCACCTACCTCCAGTACTAAGCCCCAGCCCCAGGACTCCCACCTCCCCAAATCAGCCCCACAACACCTTGAGCTTAGACTGCTACACAACTGACCCCTCTCAGCAACCACCACTGCCACCCCTAGCAACCCTCAGCCATCACTGCCCATTGCCACCATTAGCAACTGCCACTCTTGGCACTCCTTTGGCCATCATCACCCATAGATGCCACATCAGCACTGGCCCTGGCAGTCCCCAGCACTTCTCCTGGTCCATGCTGAGACCTCCTCCAGCCTCAACTGAGCACTCACACATCGCAGCCAATGCATTACTCCTAGATTGACCTCTATGCTTCATGCCTCCTCTTCATTTGCCTCCTTGCCTCCTCAACATTCTATGCCTCCCATGCTCCCAAAGCAAAGCCTTTCCTTTGGGAGCTTCTTTTATGCTGCCAACCTACATCAACACTTGCTGCCACCTTGCACAATCTTCAGGCTTCATTGCAAGCCCCAGTGCTGTAACTTGTCACCAGGGCTTACCTACCTACCATCATTGTACTCATCCTGTATTGTCTCATTTCTCTTGTCTCTACTTGTCTTGTACTCTACTTAATTTATTCTTTGCTTTTCTCTCTCTCCACCTCAAGTCTCTAAGTTCCCATCTCTTTCTCATTTCTGACCTTTGTCTCTTTCCATCCTTCATCTATCTCTCATCTTGACTCTTTCCTTTTCTGGCTCAGCTAGATCCCCATGCCCTATCTCTGATTCTGGAACTCACTAAGTCCCCATTGCTCACTTCAGTCTCTAAATCTCCAGCCCTGGAACTCGCTCTCATCTGCAGTGCTCGTCTTCCACCCCTCCACCACATCTTCAATGCTCATCCCCTAGCCCCAGCATGACTAGTGTTCCCTGCTTGTACTCCACTCACATTCCCAGTTCTGCCCCAGTCTCACATGCTCTGTCAGGGGACCTCTCTTTTACACTCTTTTTCTTTTAGCCATGCTTCACTCCCACTCAATTCCTTTGCCTTTTCTTTCAACTTGTCAAGTTTCTCATTGGTCAGACTGTGGGAATCTACTTCCTTATTGGTTATTCCTCTTTGGCTGGATGGACTCACAGCCAGTACTGGCAAAATTGTTGGCATACAATTTTTGGTCATGTAGTATGTACATGACCTCTGCATGTGCTTGGAGCATGTGACCATAGCCATGACATGACCATGGAATGACCATGGCATGTGATTGATCCATCAAAAATGTCACACATTTTATAACATGTGACCAGTCATATGACTCCCTGTCAATTATTTTCTGTTGTCTGGCAGAGTGACTCCTTAGACTTGTTCTCTTTGGATTTCCCTCTACTAGCTTAGTACCTTAGTAGCTATTTGTGACATACTTTTAATATACTTTGGATTTCCCTCTGCTAGCTGTGTGACTGAGCCACAGCCTCCAGAGGTCACCCTTACATGCCCTGCACTATTGACAGTACTTGCTGTGCACATGGACATCATGTTTTCCATGTAAGGATTTGCCAATTGATCTGAGCTCCCATGGTAAGTGGAACCTGAAAATCCGCAGATGAATTCAGCTTTCTTTGAATGCAAGTAGATGATCCAAAGTGCAGGTATGCTGAGCTGCTTAACATCATTGACTCCTTTATCTTCCTTAGTTTCATGATGCAAACACTGTTTGCACTCATTCAAAGATTGTATCACAGAACATCATTTCAGGGTTCCAGGTGCTGCTCTCTCTGCAGATCTCAGGCTTTCCATTTTACCCATCCTCCAAGGTCTCAACAACACTGCTTGACCTTGGTGGCTTTGACTTTCCATTGATTGCATGCATCAATGCAGGCATAGCCATCAATGGGATTGCATGGGATCTGAACCACCACATCCCTGCATACTACATGATGGCTCACATTACCCTTGCTGACTGGACATGCAAGATAAACCATTGCACCTACCCATTAGATGGCAAGGGGCTCAAATGCAGATTCCCCCAACATGTAGGGTCCATTCCTTCAGTGTGGATTGTGGTGCAGAACCATCTAGCTGAGTTCAAGCTCTCATTGAGGAACACTGACCAAAGTCACTTGATAGTTTGGGACTGCTTGATCTCACATATGATGGTAGTTTTGGCAGGCTTGGCCCTCAGCATGCTGTATGATGGTCAACCTGATCTGATTCTCACTTGTCAAGTCAGGAGGTCAATTGTGGAATCTGTGATCAGGTCCCTAGCTTCGCTTGGCTCCATCCCCCCAGCCCTTGAGGCAGTTGGTACTGGATAGTGGAGAACTGATGGGTCTATGGTTCCATTGTCAGCTGGGCTACTGAACCAGAAGTCAGTCACAGCAGCATAATAGATTCAAGAACAATTTTTCTTAAGCTAGTGGGCATAAACGTTTCAATCTTACATGGTGAACTGATGGGGATTATTGGTGGGTTGATGATAGCAGAAAGTGAAGATCACACTTCAAGAGTGCTACATGATGATCATCTGAACTCAGTGTGCCTTATCAAGGATAGCCACACAGCAATCAATATTTGTGCCTGATTGAGGCAGATGAATGGGCAGTCATACTACCAATGGATCCTGAATCTCCTCCATGAAAGGGATATGGCAGTTAGATACACAAAGCAACACTCCAATGCATGGTTGTTACCCTCCATTCTCAACAATGTGGTGGTCAAACTGGCAGTCAGAACACAACAAAACAGGGACACTCTCTATGCACTGATCCCATTCTTTTTCATGGACCCATACACTTTCTTCAGCTCGTCAGACAGATGGATTGAGTCAAACATACAAAGCTTTGTGGAAAGGGTCTACACATGCAGTACCATGAAGATGTTGGAGTGTACCCCAGGCCTATGCCTCCACCAGGTGGCTTATGACTGTACTAACCCACCTGAGTTCCCTTATACATGCTCATTGTCTGGATAATCTGTAATGGTACAACTATATATTCATTTGGGTCAGCTTCCAACTGCACATTGTCCCTTTGAAAGACAGAAGTGGGAGTTGGACAAGTGCTGATTTGCTTGCCCCTTGTCCATTGAGGACAAGCATCATGTCTTCATTGAATGCCCATATTTCAGCCACTTGAGAACAGAGGTGGCTTGTGAGGTTATATGGGTCACAGAAAACAAGTGTTGGGAGTAAGTAGAGGGCAGGCTAATTGGATGTGAGCTGGTGAAAAACCTCCCAGAGATTAATGATTCAGCCATCTGGCCACTACATTACACTGCCTTCTATTTAGTTCATGTGCCCAATGTCTTGACATTGATTGGTCAAGAACAGTCAATGATGTTGGAACTCTGGAGGAGGGCTCACTTCTTTGCCTTGACCTGGCATCATCACTCAATCTGCTTGGCAGGCCGCATATGGGAACAAGTTCAGTGCCTCACAGCCAGGGAAGCTGGCTTTTAGGTTTCATCCATCTCATTACATACCATCAAGTACATCAATGCGCATCACAGTGTATTTCACTGGCCATGGTGGCAAGCCTTCCCTGTCAGGGTTTTTATGCTACCCCACATGCCCCTTTTTAGCATAGTGTCTGCATTTGTAGTTAGGTCTACTGTGGCATATCGTTATTGATATGACCATAGCTATTAGTTAGCATAGGTAGATATAAATATAGTAACATAGTAACAGTAATTACACAACATTCACATTGACTTGTGACTCATGGATTGAAGATGCAGTTGTGTGCATTCCTAGCATAACAGAGGGTCCTTGAATGACTATTGATACAATAATGGGATAGAGTGCCTGTAAAATGTGTAAGATGATAAGATAGGCTACTAGATCAGTGACATACCGACAACATTGTGCACATGTTGGTCAAAATTTGCATGGCAGTCTGGACTGATGACTGCTGGTTTGCTGTTTCAGTGATACCAATGAAAATGATTGTGATCACTGTAACAGCCTTTTCAACTAATTTAGATAGTGTAATGCAATTTACAATAGTAAGAACAAACCTGAAGCAAACAGTATATGAATCCAATCTCAAAGAGCAAGATCACAATCTTCCAGACCTTGCTTTCTCTTCCAACAATACTAAACAATTTCCGGTATTCCCTGTTGAACAATGTTAAATAAAGAGAAGACCCAAATTGAAGATATATACCAAAGAGTGTATCCAATGAAGGAGGTTGCTAGCATGTTTGTTCCAAGTATCAGCCCATAGCTCACATATTCTAGAGAGTTGAGGGTGAAGACGGCTCCGGAAACAATGGAGATGCTAGCAAACATTACACCTATAATCAAATTATATGAGGTCTGCAGAAACCATTTTGGATTATGGTAAATATACCCGCTGTTGCCAGCCAGAAAATGGCTAATATATACAGAGCCCAGCGCCTTTTTGAGAAAATTACCCAGGCCCGCCATATGATCAGGGCGTCGTTGGCAAGGAGCTTATCAATATGTGAGGCTGATAAAAATGATGCTGAAGAGAACGTACTGGGACAAGTTGAAGCACTAGGTTAGCTGTAGCCCATGGGTTGGCCCGTTTGTTAGTTGATATGCGTCTCTCTGCAATGGGAGTGCCAACATTTTCAATCATGCCAAAGCGAATGTAAATGATCATAAGCCCGAGGTTAATAACAATTAGACAAGTCGCAGAAAGAACCCCACAGAGCACTAAACATGTGGCCTTTCTGTGAACTTGTGTTCTGAGGAGGTATCAACAAACAACAAACTTTCAGACACAGCTCACTGACTGACCGCACAGAGTTTTTCAGGACAAGTATTCCCAAGGGGGCAAAAATTGCTGCTCTGTTTGTGAAATGCAGAGGATATATGGCTCTTACCAGCACGTACCAAACAATAAGAGAACAATAATCAGGTTAGAAGAGTCTAGCATGAGAAGGATTCCGAGGGCCTTTATGATTTCCCGTTCATCAGGCGTCATAGTTGGGGGGAAACTGGATTCAATATCCACGACTATATATTGGAGATTAGATCAGAACTGGTGGGTTGATCATGATTCAGAAATCGGATCGGAGAAATTGCGCTGATATCTGATTTCTAGGACCCCAGAACCTAGGCGGTGGTTGGCAGACCGCCTTTACATAAGTTCTGGCAGCCCCTTTATGGAGTGCTTGCGATCCACCACGTCCAACCCGTCTTTCTGCAGGTCCTCACAAGCTCCCCGTGGTGGAGCTGGAATACACTTTTAAGGACGGATGCGAAGGCATTATTTTAGGCCTCTGCCTCTGCTGTTTCTATGTCAATGAGGACGGGAGAACGTATGACCTGAATCATCGGCCTCTGTGCATTTCGGGATTTCTGATTGTACGACTAGTTTTTAGAACACGCATCCAAAACAAGGATCTCCTGCGTGATTTGACAAACCTGAACAGGTACATCTTCAGAAAATAGCTACACTGCTCTATCTTCTCACACACGACTGTACCTAGATCGTGTTCCTGTTGAACAATGGCCATGTGAAGAGTCCAACATGGTCAAGGCGGAGGGCGGCAAGATGGGAGAGGTGAGCGTTGGTGATATGCTGGTTAGAGGAGGGTGAGGGTGTGAGCTGACCTTTCCGGTGAACTGGTGCAGTGTTTGGAACTTACATCCCTGCAGGCTCATCTAATCTGTACAATTATTTGTTTTCTATCTTATCTTTTCTCCATTTTGGGGCAGTCAAAACACTTGTCTTTGTGGGGTCAAGTGAACACACCTGTATTCAAATGCGCAGTTTTGGTTCATCCGTGCATAGCTCATCTAATCTGTATCATTACAGTCAACATCTTTTCTGATCGTTGATTTGTCCAACAAGTCTTATTTTTTTGGCTCCACATGGGAAGAAGGAAAAGGCGTGTGCTTGCCTTATTTAGGATTTTTGGTGGCCATATGGTACCTTGATGGAATCCAAATCAGACTAGGAAGATGTAGGCGAGTCGGAGAAGTAGCAGTTGTATGAGAACTCGAACTATTTTAATTCAGGTGAGTAAGGTACATCTCCTGTATACATGGCTACACTCCCCAACTGAGTCTCTGAGTTTGTGTTCCTCTGGCTGATATCTGTACTTCCACTGGGTGCAGGGAACAATGTTCTCTGGCAAAACAGTGTAAAAATATGGTAAAAATAATCCAATTGGTTTCAAATTTTTGTTTGAATGTTTTTGTCAAAACAATATAAAAAATATTGTAACCGAACTTAAAATGGTATTTCAATGGTAAAATAGGGCTCATGCGCAAACGCGGTCATCACGTGATCAGATAGTGACAGGGAGTGACAATTCAATATAGTTCGGTTACAATATTTTTTATATTGTTTTGCCAAAAACATTCAAATAGAAATTTGAAACCAATCGGATTATTTTTACCATATTTTTACATTGTTTTGCCAGAGAACATTGTTCCCTGCACCCAGTGTTCCATACTTTTCTTGTTGGTACACACAGTCACTAGGTATCTTCCTAATCTTATTAACATGACCTTCTCCATTTCTAGACAATTAGACAATTGATCATCTCTCGGCAGAATGCCTTCCGGCATTGACAAGTGTACTCCCTATTATCGACATTGACCCATTTTCAAACCCTGATGCAGCCGCTGCCGATGCCGCCAATTTGGAGCCGCTGCGCTGCACACCACCTGCACCAAATACGGGTTTTCAACCTTGACATATCCGCATACGTCGACGCCACGCCTCATAGAGTTCGGCCAACAGTCAAGGACGGTACCCAGGGTGCCTAGGTTTCCTTCGTTTCTTTTTTCTTTCTGATCTTGATTGATTGATTGATTATTTCTGTGTAACGCCGGCAAGCTACAATACAGAGCTAAGAGGTGGGCTGGTAAGGCCGGTGTACAGTACCATGTACAGGGTGTATCGTGGTTGTGTATCGATTTTATGTAACTTTTTGTATTGGAACTTTCCTCGCAGAGATTGTGGTGGCATATGTAAGTAGTGGGTTCACGTCGCAGTATGCACAAGGCATATCAAAGGTAGGTTAGTGTTAGTGCGGATTCTGTCAGGTTCCGCTGACCACGGGGGCTCAGTCTACTGGGCGAACCACCTTACGGTTATTCACCATGTACAAACACAGAGCACCGGGAGGAGTGCGAGGTGTAGGAGACCGAAGCGGGGTGGGGGGTGGTGCGTGGAAGAGTGCTAGTAGCGCTGATGGGTGAGACGAGTGCCGGGGAGGGTGGAGGATGAGTGCCGGGGGTGCAAGAGAACAAGACGAGCGAGCGCCAGTGAGCGAGCGAGTCCTGGGGATCAAGAGAAAATCAGACGTGGGGACTTAGCGAGTCCCGGGGATAGAAGCAAAGCTGGGGAAGTCGAATAGCCAAAAGGGGAAGGAGTTGAGATAAGATAGCGGGGAAAGGAAACGATTAAGTCGAAGAGGAGAGAGCCAGGAATGAAGAGTCAAGAGAACTTAGAGTGGAAAAGAGAAAAGAGAACAACGAGATTAGATTAAGAGTACGAGATGAGTGGAGACGAGACAGAGAGGCAAAACAAGACGAGTATGATGAGAAAAAGAAGCAAGTAAAAGTATTGAGACCAGGACACACGAGAGACAAAACAGAGATGAAAACAGAATAGATGAGACGGGTTACAGTAATATCAAGACTAGAGTACCTACTTACTACTCTACAACCTCTATACTACGCAGTATGTATAGCCCGGGGCTCAGGCCCGGGTTCCAGCAGCAGGTCACGGTGCCGGGGCTTGGGGTGAGACCCGGGGGCCGTGCGGGGCGGGGTGAGATTAAGACATGTCGCGTGGCGTGGAGGTCTCGTACTAGAAGCGCAGAGACACGCAGTGGTGGGGCGGTGAGGAGGGAGCGGAAGCGGGGCGTGGCGTGCAGAGGTCAGCGGCAGTGATGCGCAATCATGATGCGTGATGGGGGTCTCGGCGTGGGCCGGGGGTGACAGGTGGTGTCAGCACTGATGTGGTGTGATAGCTGAGACCTGGCGCTGATGTGGCGGTCATGGCGGTGATGGCCGGGGGGTGCCGCGAGTGGCAGTGGCTGTGGTGACAATGGGCGGTGATGGGCGGTGATGGCCAGGGATGCCGCAGGTGGCAGTGGCTGGTGGCGTTGATGGGCGGTGATGGGTGGTGATGGCTGGGGGAGTTGGCCGGGTAGCAGTCCGGCCCTGGGGTGGTCGTGGGGGTGGTTTTGGGAGGGTTGGAGTCCCGAGGCCGGGGCTGAGTCCCGGGGGTCGGTAGTGGGTCATGACAGATTCAAGGCTGGTGGGTAATTCATGAGCAGTGACATTCCAATTGCGCTATGCGGACACGGGGTATCATGACACCCCCACGGTGTGTGAGCTCCTTGCCAATGCCAGTTGACAGGGATTTGCAGGACTATTGTGACATGTGTTTGTGCGTGAAATCAGATCCAGCCTGATTCCATTGTCACACCATTTTTCCCTCATCATTTTCCACATTCTTCCCTATCCTGGCCAAGACTTACTCCAGCATGTGTCATGTTGCAGTGATTCAAAGCTGGGTTCTGGCTCTTTCCGAATCACCAAGGGTGGACAAGGTACTGGGCTGCGAGACCTGAATAACCAGGGGTGGACAAGGTCCCTGTTACGGGAGCCAATCATGTACAGAGGCGGGATACCATTGTCTTGATGAAATTTGCCTGATGGTAGCATGAAATGCATGCCAGCAATGAAATCAATGGTGATGAGTCAGGAAGAACTGTGATTGAAGGAATGGTTGGTTCATCAGTAGTAGAGAATGAAATTGTGCCAAAAGGGAAGTGGATTTTTGCAACCTTGGGGGTTTGAACGCTCTTTTGTGGTTGAAACTTGTAACCACCTCTTTGGTGTCGGCTGGGGTGCAATGGCAGACATGCAATGAAGCCACTACTCCACCATGCCCCCCTTTCTGATCTTGAGCTGGAGGGTTTTTGACTTATTGCAGCTGATGTGTAGGTTACATGAGGCTGAAAGAGAACGTAACAAATGGGATGGAGAGTAATCAGAAGTGGATTTATGTCCTGTGGACAAGCCAGATAGGATGCATGCATTGTAGAATTTGTGGCCAGAGATTGAGGGGTTTGAGAGGCATATGAGGCATGGGGATGAAGGTTCTTGGAATGGTGGTGATGCAAGTGCATGGAATCTTTTTTTTTTTGGGGGGGTGCAGCTTTATGTTGTGTTGATGAGGAATCTTTGGTAGCATGGTGCAAGGTGGATGACTTCTAATGAATGACCTGAGTTGAAGAGTAAAGTTGACCATAACTTCTGGGTGCTCACAAGTAGGTAGTGTAGATTCTGCAGATAGAGCTGAATTAGAATGTTTAAATTGAAATCTTGTCTGAGAATCCTGACGTTGATGTTCAGTGACATTGATGACACTTCAATCATGCCATTGTTCATGTACATGTGTAAGGTCATGTCCATCTGGTTGCTGCTTTGACCTGTAGCCTATGTAGAGTTCTGTTTGTGTGCTTACCTTTCCTCCATTAGTTCCAATATTTTGCTTACATATATTATTGATAGAATCAGGGATACTGGGGACCCCTGGGGTATACCATTTTTTACTGGCTTCATCTTGCTCCTTATTCCACCTGCTTGTCACTCAAGAAAGATGCTGTTCACTTGACCAGTTGTAGTGGTATACCTTTCCTCTCCATTTCTTTCAGGAGTCTTGTGTGGTTAATGTTGTTGAAGAATCCTGATATGTTAAAGGTGAGTACTGTTGTAACTTTGTCATGGTTTCTTGCTGCCTGAATGTCTTCTACATGCATTAGTAATGCATTGTTAGTGGAGCTGCATGGTCTTCCTCTGAACTGGGTCAGTGCTTTCGAGTGAACTCAATATTATTTCTAAATTCAAAGTTCTGAAAAATTTTCATACTCTAAATGAGGATTTTGGACCCTTAAGGGTCCTGATAACCATGAATTTCCATATTTGGCATATCTAATCAGTAGATAAAGACACCAATATTCACTAAGATGGCAGTAATGACACTATTGAGGATTATGGACAATATCTAGGCTCATCATAATGTTAACAGGGACCTGTTGATGTGACTTATACTTCTGAACACCAAATCAGCCTGGCATGCATGAAGGCATTTGCTGTGGAAAGGATTTCAGCATATTTAATTGTAAGAAGTAAATCAGAAGATAAACCTGTAAGCATCCATCTATCACCACATCTTATGGAAGAAAGCACAGATGGTTGCAAGAATGCAAAGCCAGAAATGAGGTTCTCATCATTAGAATCTGTCAGGCTCAAAATTAGAATTTGTCACTTTGTCAATGGGATCATCAGTGTATCTAGAGCCAACCTCCATTTTGCTTGCACCACATGTTTTATAGGCCTTGCCATTGCTATATTTCTGTGTCCATAGTTGTTTTTTTTTTTCTCAAAATCTGAATTTTGGACATGTGATAGGCAAAATTTTAGTCTTTTCATTTTTATGTGTATTCTACCTATGTTCAATTTCTTTTCTCCCAGCCCAAAACTCAAAATTGACACTGGCCTTGAAAGGCTGCCTTTAAGTGTTTTGCACTGTACACATAAGTAGTAGTAGAAAAAATGAATGCATGATTTGAGGGGGCAACTTGTACCTGAACCATCACTTGATCAGGAAAGGCATGTGTACAACAGCACTGCTAACTGCCACTGAGGGACTCAAACCCCTTAAAGAGCTCGGGTGGTGTCTATAGAGGATTGCAGCACAATGCAGGGAACAAGTTGGTTATGGAGTACAGCACTTCTCCTCCCCTATCAGAAACTACCACTAAGGTGAGGAGGGGTAAGACAAAAAATATAGCATAAGATTATGCAGTAGAACACAAAACCACAAAAAAGGGAATCTAAACTAACATAACTTGTACTCTAATAGAGCTATGTGCATACAGCTAGTGATACTAATAGAAACACCCAAATATAAACAGAAATGTTAACATCTCAAACATCAGAGTGAAAGAAACAAACCTAGACAGTAAATCAGAGAATCATAACCAAAACACTGAAAATGTCAAGACCTGCAATGCCAAATCTCACATATCCAGACACAGTGAAAAACTCACCAGCCCCCAAGATAAGCCTACTCCCCCCATTCCCACTCTCTTCCCTGACCATCTCATTCACAGAGGAAAGTAAAATTGAGGCATCCTTCCCAAGCATCCTCCTATTGTCATTGCCACTGATTTCTACACAAGATCAAATCCTGCTAGAAAGAAGCACAGATCTCCAGAAGCCAGAGACAACACAGCAAGTATGGCAACTTGTTACCCTGAAAAAGAACCACAAAAAGAACAACAAAGGCCTTGAACAAAATCCAAGACTTGGACAAATGCCCACACCAATTTGCCCTTGAAAGAAAGAGACTAAGTGCAGGGCCACAGACCCCTAGAAAGTACAAAGAACCCACATGGACACAACTCTACTCCATCACACTTGACCCTAGAATACACAGATGATGACATCTTCTCAGGGATCTCCAAGACCAAATATAGCCCAATCTTGAAAAGGATCCATGGTATAGAGGAAGAACAAAGGAAACTAAGCCTGGAAACACACACCCCTCAGACTGTACAGACAAATGATTTTGGATTCCCTACTCCAAAGAACTCAACACCACATCCCAAAAAAGGAAGCTAACTAGACTTCCAACCAATCTGCCAAATTGGATCCACTTTCTGTCATATCTTCCACTTTCTGCCAGGTCAAAGAAGAGATAAATCCCACATGGGTATGATTGAGAGAGAGGGCACACTGATGAGCATATTTACTCACTCACAAATGGATGGGGAGACAGCCCACTTAGAAACCAAAGAGGACAACTGTGAACTATGGTTAAGACCACAGAAGCTGACATTACAACAAACAAGAAGGGCTTGAGAAGAATAGCCACACCTCTTGAGGAGTAGCCCAAAGTATACTGCTGCAAGCTCTCCATGTAATATCACAAAAGGGACACTGGAAGAATGAGAAGTACTAGAAGGACCAACTCTCTGAGCATGGTTATACAAGGCAAAATATGAGCCCACAGAGAACAGGAAAACAAAAATGGAGGATGTGGTAAAGGATATTATTAAGAAACTTGTATACATCAAACACAACAATGAGACAGCAGTTATCTTCCTTAACCAAGCCCTCTCAGCAGATGCCCTGAACAGATTTCCACACCCATATCACCTCCTAGTAGTTAAGCCTATCTCAAATCCAAGTAAATTGACTCACCAACCTAAAGGTAGTAGCAACCAAGGAGGCAACAGTCTTCTTCATACTATGTGACCCCCCACACCACATCTACATCCTGATTCTGAGGGGGCCAAAATACAATGACATGGAGAATGCAAGGGCCTTAGTTGAAGATTTGATATGGACAACTTTTTGACTATCACTTGAGATCAGAGCCATAACTAAAAAGAAATCAAACAACCAAAACATGCACACCTTGGACCAAGCCTTGAATATATGTGCATCTTTCTTTTCAATAAAGCAACATGATGCTATGATGAGATGCTGAAACATATACTTCAGAGAAGACCCTGGCCTCAACAAAGAGGAACACAAGTTTCTAGTAAGGAAAATGGGGGCCTGCATCTTGAAAATAATAAGCTTTGGAAAGGGCTATGCAATGATAAGCAACCAACCTCTATACATAGGCTTCAAGTCAGCAGACCACAATTCATTCAACAGCCATTCCTTAAGATTACTCAGATGGCTGGGTTTCAAACTCAGCAGCCACAGCAACAAGGCCAGTGCAATGGACTTCCAACAGGCAGGGGGCTCAGGGGCTGTAGCCAAGTATAAGTTGCTTCTTCAGCATCAAGTAGGCAGTATACCTTGTACATTATACAAAATACAATTCCTGAATGCTTTGCTATATCTTAGGATAAGATGAGTCCAAATGCACACAGAGTACGTGATGCTTATAAGTGCAACCCCCCAACTAAACAACCATGATAAGTAAGTAAAAAATGAATGATCATACTAACTATGGAGATTCACAGGTAGATAGAAATGGTACAGGGCAAGGGACAGGATTTGAACATAAGGTTTAGCAGAAAGATATACATAGTATCAACTTTAGATGAGGAGATCCAAAATAAAATGGGAGTAGCAATAATCCTGAACAAAGCAACAACAAAATGGAGATAAATAAGCTCTGAGGTGATCATAAAAGGAAGAGCACTCCTGGTAGACATACTGTGGTCTTCCAAAACAACAATCAGCTGCTTAGCCATATATGCATCCAACAAATCACATCACAACCAAGAATTCTGGGAAGCACTTGAAAGGATGTAGAAAGAGGAAAAATGAGAGGCGCCAACATGCATGCTTAGGGACCTAAACATGGTGGAGGACTCAGCAGACAGACTCTCAGCACACCCAAACCTTCAAAAATCAGTGAATGCACTACAAAACCTAAAAAATTACTTCAACATGGTGGATGGGTGGAAGAGAGAACACTCCACTAGCCTTGACTTCACATTCCAGACAGAAAATAGATCTATAACTGAATTTACCTATAACTGAATCTACTTATAGGAAGTCCTGATTAATTTCAGTCATGACTGGAAGATTGAGAGGACAAGCATAAGCACAGACCATATGATAACATAAATGAACTAGGTATGCAATGCCCATTTTTTTAATAAACCATCAGAACCTAGAAAAAAGGTTGAATACAATATGCATGGAACTACACAACAAAATGAAAGCAGCTGCGCAGCACAGACTTGAGGAAAATAACCCACAGACTATATATAAAAAGCTGAAAATAAAATTAGTAAAGGAAATAAGAAATTATGCAAAGTGCCAGACTTTTGAAAATAGACTGTGAAATTCAAAACATAGAAAAAGATAGAGAGAGAACCCTGAACAATATAATCTGGAAAGAAGAAAAAAGAGGTGGAGAAGCAGCCATACTCAATGAAAAACTGAGAGAGCTTAAAAGATTAAAATTTAGTAGAGCATGAAATGATACAGCTGTAAAGTTCTTCTTGGAGGGAGAGACCCTCTGCAAGCCCTGGATAAATGCAAGCAAAGAATGTGCACCTAGAGACATAATTGCAGCACTAAAAGACCCAGAAAGACCAAGGACACCCTTAGTCTAGCAATCTAAAAACATGGCAAAAGTGGCTTATAAGTACCACAACAATTTGCAAATGAATGACCAAATTAAGGACTACAAAAGCTCCAAGAAGAAATAAGAGATCTTCTGAGCCATATAAAACTTGAACTATGAAAAAGAGATACAAAACACATGAACTCACTGATAAAAAAAGACAAAGTAACAGAAGCAATTAAGAAGCTGCCAAACAGCAAAGCAGCTGGACTGGACAAAATACCACATGAGGTATGGAAAAACTTCCTGCATACACAAAGGGCAAATGAAAACAAGAGAGAGAAAGGAGGACAATTAATAGAGGAGCAAGAATATTTTGATATTGCAAACTACTTAACAACACTGTTCAATGACATAGAAAAGAATGGCATAGCCCCAAATACAAACCTTGCTGGTGGATGGCTCTGCCCTTTACATGAAAAAGGAGACAGGACAGACATAGAAAACTATAGACCTATCACTGTCCTGAACACAGACTACAAGATAATGACAAAAATACTCACAAATAGACTATTCAAAGTAGCCCAACATGATCAACCCAGACCAAGCAGGCTTCATAAAAGGAAGACAGATTGAAGACCACACTAAGCTAACACATCTAATTATTGAATGGCATGAGAAAAAGCAAAGAAAAATAGGATAATAGTATGTTTAGACCAAGAGAAAGCCTACAAGAAAATTAGACATACCTTTTTATGGGCAACCCTGGAGAAATTTGGCTTCCCCAAACATTATGTGAACACCATAAAGAAGCTCTATGCTGATGCAAACACTGTTGCAATTATAAATGGAGAAAGAAGCCCTACCCTTCAAAGTCAGAAGGGGGGTCAGACAAGGAGACCCTCTGTTCTGCTTACTCTTTAACCTAGCAATAGAATCTCTTGCCCAAATGCTGAGAGACTTGGACCTAGAAGGACTCACCATAGGAGAGGGTGTGGAAAGACTAATTACAAGACTCTTTGCTGATGTCACCACTGTATACATGTTGGAAAAAAATCTTGGACAAATGGTGCAACACATTGGGTGGTAAGTTCAATGCTCCAAAAACAAGCATCATACCAGTGAGCACAGTGGAGTACAGGAAAGACATAGTGGAGAAATGGAGACCCAATAGTATATCATCTCTAATTCCATCCAACATGCACATAACCAAAGATGGAGAGGCAACACACCTGCTTGGTGCATATGTAAGTAATAAAATAGACAGATTGAGCATATGGACTCCAACACTTGAAAAAGTGAAAAAGAATCTAAAAATATGGGAATGAAGCCACTTAACAATAGATGGCAAGCACTTAATCATTGGAATGATGGTTGGCAGTCTCACACAATACAGAACTTGTGTACAAGAAATGCCAATGGACATAGAAAAAAGAATAACTCAGATGATATGCAAATACATGTGGCATGGAAGTACTCACCCAACAGTGAGAATGGAAACCCTTTAGAAGCCAATTGAACACAGGGAGGGAAAATTCCTGGATATAAAAACCAGAAATGAAGCAATAGACCCAATGAAACTAAAGAGATAGTTGAGCTTTAACATGTTGACACCATCATGGGCAAAAATAGCCAACAGCCTGATAGAAATGAGCATCTAAAAGAAGTGGAACACAACAAATGATGGCACATACCAAAATGTGTTCATGCAATCTCTGAGTATCAACAACAAGGCTAGAAGACAATGGACTATTGCTGTCCCTGATGAAGATGATAAAAACTGCAAGAAAGAAAAAACACAAGACTGAATCAGTACCAATAGCACTAAACTATGGAACCAAACTAAGCATGCCAATCTGGTACCATTGAGGCCTAGTGGGCACAAAAAGACCAGGTTTCAACTCAGCACTAGCAAAATGACAAAGGCTCAACCACAGAACAAACACAGTAGGGAACCTTCTAGGATAAATCAAAAGAACAAACTGGACTCTAAATTCAGAACATAAGCAGAGAAAAAACTGTAAACATGATAAATGCAGAGAAACAAGACAGAAAGGATGTAGAAACCCACAGAGATGCAGAGACTATGCAAGAAAGATGCTGGCCAAACTCTCAGAAAACTGGCACCCACTGAGCAAAGGCCTGCAAATAAACAATTATAAAAACAAAGGAGTAAATGTGAAACTAGAGAAGATGAGAGTATCATATTCAAGAAAATGAAAGATGGTGGAATCTCTGAGAGATGCCATCAGGATTTTTGTAGACCTCAGAAGAACATGTACTTTGCAACAGAACAACTCTAGAAATAACCGAAACCCAAACAACAACCTGAACACAACAAATAAAAGAAAAATAGGACCATTACAATGAGTAAGGCTTACACAGACAGATTGTGTATAGACAACAGCTATGGAAATGCTCAAGCAGGAGCCAGAGTCTGGTATGGAAACAAAGACCAACAAAACACAGCCAAAAAAAAGGATTTAAACAACTGAAACAGTCAAAAATGCAGGAGAAGTACTGCCAATCCTCCTAGCAGTGCAGAAAATGGAACCTGAAGACCATCTTAAAATATTGAGTGACTCCAAGCTCACAATAGATGGACAAACAAAAACTCTTGATAAGTGGGAAAATGAAGGATGGATAGGCATAGAAAACAAGGATATATTCCAAGCAACAGCTTCACATCTAAGGGCCAGTGAAGGCCAAACCATCATAGAGAAAGTGAAGGGACATTCCAGAATAGAAGGCAATGACAAAGCAAATGAGTGTCACAACCTGCCACCTACCTCCAGTACTCAGCTCTGGCCCTGGGACTCCCACCTTCCCACACCAGCCCTATGATGCCCTGGGCTCAGACCACTACATGACCCAGCCCCTTGGCAACCACCACTGCCACCAGCCACTGCCACTCCTGACATTCTTCCAGCCATTACCACTTGCAGACACCACATCAACGCTGGCCCCAGCAACTCTCAGCACTTCCTCTAGTCTGTGCTGAGGCCTCTCCTGGCTCCTACTGAGTACTCATTACACATCACAACCACACATCACACTTGGTCCAACCTCTATGCTCCACACCCCCTCCCTGCTTGACTCCTCGCCTTCTTGTCATTCCATGCCTCCTGTGCTTCCAAAGCAAGGCCTTCCTTTGAGAGCTTCCTTTGCACCACACAACCTACATCAATGCCTGCCACCACCTTGCACAATCCCTGGGCTTTTTTTGTCACGACCCGCTACCGACCCCCGGGACTTAGCCCCGGCCCTGGGACTCCAGCACTCCCAAAACCACCCCCACAACCACCCCAGGCCCGGACCGCTACCTGGCCAACTCCCCCGGCCATCACCAGCCATCACCGCCCATCGACGCCACAGCCACCACCACTCGCGGCACCCCCCGGCCATCACCGCCGTGGCCGCCACATCAGCGCCAGGTCTCGGCTATCACGTCACACTAGCGCCAGCACCACCCATCACCCCCGACCCACGCCGAGACCCCCCGTCACGCTTCATAATCGTGCATCACTGCCACCGACCTCCGCACGCCACACCCCGCTCCTGCTCCCTCCTCACCGCACCACCACCGCATGTCTCTGTGCTCCCAGTATGAGACCTCCACGCTGCGCAACATGTCTTAGCCTCGCCCCGTCCCGTGCGGCCCCCGGGTCTCATCCCAAGCCCCGGCGCCGCGACCTGCTGCTGGAACCCAGGCCTGACCCCCGGGCCATACATACTACGTAGTATATAAGGCGCAGAGTAGTAAGTAGGTACTCTAGTCTTGATATTACCGTAACCCCATCTTGTCTGTTGTGTTTTGTCTCTGTTTCATCTCTCGCGTGCCCCGGTTTCATTACTTTACTTGCTTCTTTCCTTGTACTCGTCTCGTTTCGACTCTCTATCTCGTCTCTACTCGTCTCGTACTTCTAATCCATTCTCGTTGTTCTCTTTTCTCTTTTCCACTCTAAGTTCTCTTGACTCTTCATTCCTGGCTCTCTCCTCTTTGACTTAATTGTTTCCTTTCCCCGCTATCTTATCTCAACTCCTTCCCCTTTTGGCTATTTGACTTCCCTGGCTCTGCTTCTATCCCCGGGACTCACTAAGTCCCCACGTCTGATTTTCTCTTGATCCCTGGGACTCGCTCGCTCACCGGCGCTCGCTCGTCTCATTCTCTCGCACCCCTGGGACTCGCGCCAATCCCCGGCACTCGTCCCCCACCTTCCCCAGCACTCGTCTCGCCCACCGGCACTACCGGCACTCTTCTACGCACCACCCCCTGCCCCGCTTCGGTCTCCTACGCCTCGCGCTGCTCCCAGTGCTCTGTGTTTGTACACGGTGAATAGCCGTAAGGTGGATTCGCCCAGTAGACTGAGCCCCCGTGGTCAGCGGAACCTGACATTTTTGACTCTTTCCTTTTTTAGCTTGGCTAGATCTCTGTGCCCTTATCTCTAATCCTGAGACTTGCTAAGTCCTCTCCACTTGCCTAGTCTCTTAATCTCTGGCCCTGGAACTTGCTCACTCCCCTTGCACTTGTCTTCCACTTCTCCTTCACACCCTAGCACTTCTACCTTTAGCCCCAGTGTGACCAGCATTTCCTGCTTGCCCACCACTCACATCACCACTCCTGCCCTCAGTCTGACACACCTCATGCTTGTCAACAATACTCACTGTGCACATAGACATCACATTCACCACATAAAGATTCACCCAGTGGTCTAACCCCCCATGGTCAGTGGAACCTGAAAATGAGCTGGCAAAAAGAGGAGCTCAGGCAGATGAAAGAAGCTAAATGGATACATGCCCAGTCCCAAACTTCTATATTTCAGGAGTAAAACTGAGTAAAGCTATGCAAGCATTTCTATACAAAGGCATTACCAAAAGGAAGACCTGCTTGATAAGAAGAGGCACAATCAAAAACTTGGATAAAATCAAACAGGTGATAAGACACATGAATGGAGACCCCCCAACTGACCAGAACATACAAAAGTCATTTAAAAACAAAACACTGACCAAAGAAGCAAGGGCCTGTAGAAGGCCACATACAACACATTCAAATTAAGCAAGTACTGGGAAAAAATCCCCAACTATGAACAAAGGTGTCAGTCACTGCTTGAAACAGGCATTCAATTGGTTATTCCCGAAACGCGGACAAGAAATAAGTACGAGTATACAGAACTATCCAACTTGCCCTTACTACAAGAAGTGACGCGCCTTTGCCAATGACGCCGCAAACGACGCAAGACTCGTGTCTGAGGCTCGAAAGGCGATCTGGGCACGCATCAAGACGTGGAATTGGTTACCCGACGCGCAGCAGGACAAAATGTGGCCCACGTCGCTGAGAAACGCGACGGGCTTCATTCGCTGCCCCGACTTGCGTTCGAACGGTATATGGTTGGACGCCGCTCCTCGAATCCTCGTAAAACCAAGGGTAGAGTATGCATTTGAAGTAGAAGTAGAAGAAGAGTAGGAAAACTGTACCCCAAATATACGTTTGCTCAACGTTTGTCTTTCTCTTGAAAATTTGCATTGTCACGCCAATCGTGCTTCAAAAAAAAATTTTTTTTAACTATTTACACGCCCTTTAGACCAGGCCCTCAAACGCCGGCGTTTCGAGAGGGTGCGCGCTTCAATAGACTCGCTTTTCAATGGAAGGTGAGCACCTTACTTCGCCTCCGCCTGGCGCATGAAAGCCTGCGTACTCGAGCCCGGGAATACTTGCTTGAATGGGGAGAAAGTAGGGTCACTCGGCGGCGCATGAAAGCCTGTATACTCGAGCCCAGGAATACTTGCTTTCATGCGCCGCCCCCTACTTTCGCCCCCGCCTGGCGCATGAAAGCCCGTATACTCGAGCCCGGGAATACTTGCTTGAATGCGCCGCCGAGTGGCCAATCCGTTTGTTCGGAATTCGCGTTTTCATTATTCAGGGAGGTAGCCATCTTTTTGAACCATTTTTTGTACTTATTTTTCTATAATTACTTGTGCTTTTGCTTTCCCTCTCAAAACGTCCACGACAACTCATGATTCAAAAGCACTAATAAACATGAAGTTACTAGCTATTTCCTAATCCTATGTTTGTGCGAGATCGTGAGTATTCGGTGGTAAAGAAGGAAAGTAAAAGA
>JAGGAQ010006275.1:0-22097 GCA_017657225.1 Termitomyces sp. T69sscA
GTGACCATATATAGACACATCAAATTTAGTGACCATATATGGTCACTAATTTGTCCCAGGTATGACACCTGAGCCATTATTCACTCACTTATAACGAGCTACGCCTCGGGCCTTCGGCCCGAGTCTTAGCAGTGGGGAGCTTCGCTCCCTTGGGGGCTTCGCCCCCAAACCCCCTCTTAATCCCATCCCTAACCTCGCTTCGCTCGGTCAGGGCCTCGGTTGGCCACTCAATACAGAAAAAGACTTGGCCCCCTGACCGGTGAGATCGGGTCTACACGACGTGTCCTTGGCCGCTTCGCTGGACGACATAGTGTATGATCAGTGATGCGGCATTTACTCTGCCAACGGGGGAGCACAGACGGTAGGCCGAGATCTCGGTGATAATCACAAGGTTCTAT
This sequence comes from Termitomyces sp. T69sscA, assembly GCA_017657225.1. NCBI lineage: Eukaryota > Fungi > Basidiomycota > Agaricomycetes > Agaricales > Lyophyllaceae > Termitomyces > Termitomyces sp. T69sscA. Next base: position 399 of record JAGGAQ010006275.1, read on the forward strand.
ACCAGTCTTCTTATAATTTTTTCTATCAGGTCCAAGGGCGAACGAAAGGCATGACAACGATGTTGATGTGTCAAGCGAGGTTCGTCTGTGTGGAAGTCAGCGAGGCAACGACAAGAGGTGGTCTGTGAATGATCGAACCGAACTTCTGTGAGTCGGACTCACGCCTAAGTTATATTCGGGGGGATAGCTGATAAAACTGAAATTTCACAGGTGTTAACATAGCCCCGGTTGGTATTATCAAATCGGCGTTATGTAGAAAGACGAGCGAAGTAGAATCAACACTCATGGAAGACAAACATGATAAGCACTTCACCATCAGCGTGCGAACTAGAATTCAGGTTTCCAGAGATGTTACTATACACACTAGCAGGAATGGAAAGATAAAAGCCAAGAGATCGTCTGACGGGGGCATCTTAGCAAGGCTGCACATTTCAACCTTTCCTCGTTTTTGAATGGGCCCTCCTAGATAAAGCATGATATCAAGGAAGGTTCTTCTGAACAAGTGTTAGCGTACGCACGTGCAAGACAGTATCCACGCTTTCAACGCTTTTCACTTTGATCCAGTCTCGTTCCCAGTCACAAACCTTGCATCTCCTACAGAATCGCCTTCTTCTAGATAAACCGTCCGATTGCTTGTTACGAGGTCCGTTGGCCGCTGATTCAACTGCAAATTCCGAGTGTCAACTGTCTCACCGGCTGCCATATGATTGTCTAGTTTGAGTAGTTCAATACAATAGATAAATGATAACATCGCTCTTCGGACGTACAAAAGCCGGTATTGGTCTCATCTGAGACGAAGGGATATTTGGCCTTAAGGTATCGTCGATGTCGGCGTCGACGCCAAATACACAACGCGATGAAGAGGCATGACAACATCAACAAGGCAAAGACACTTCCAAGCACCTCGCCCACAAGAGGTCCAACGGGTCTTTTGGAATCCTGTGATACCAGAGAGCTTTGGTTTGCAGTCACTGTAAGACTAGCGACAACGGTGGACTCTGAGCTAACTAATGAAGTTGCCTTGGATACAGGTGAAGTTTCCACGGATGTCGTGGAGATTGTGACCGTTGAAAGGAAGTAATCAGTTGACACAGAGAATAGAACTGTGGGTGAGTGAGAAGGGACTGTAGTCGGAATAGCAGAGGCAACTGTAGATGGAGATAGGATGATCACTGAGGCGTTTGTCGAAGTCGACGAAACTGTAGCGGCTGATACCGGTGCACTGGGAATGAACGGGAAATTCGTGGATATGAGGTCTACTGGACTAGAATCGAGAAGACGACCTGTTTCTCTGTGAAACTCCTTCAGCTGAACATCATGCACTTGCCGCACGAACTCACGAGTCAAGCGCTCGGACAAAGCATGCCGCACTGTGATTGTGTGAAATCAATCATAGGGAAAAGAAACACACTCGCTTCTGGTTGCACTTACGGGAGTTCCAATCCGCTGGGGTCTGGAAGTGATATGATAGCATTACGGAAAGAAGACGCGCGTATGTCAATGGCTGGTTGATCGAAAAGAAGAGACGCATTGGAGGTATTACAAAACCCGATTTTGAGATCAAAATCTTTGGGATCGTTGGGCGAAACAGTCCATGAAACGTTCAGTGAATCGCCAAAAAAAGTGGTTGGAGGGTTTGAAAGCTCGAAAGCCTTAACAATCGCAAGTAGGGAAAACGATCTGAAAGATAGATATGTTAGAGGCACTAGCAGCGGTAACATGAGACGATAGCGCACAATTGTAGAAGACTAGCACCTGTCCCGCAATGTGGGAACATAATGAAGTCGTGTCAAAGGAGGGCATGATTAGAGATCCCTTTAACTTCAAGAAGGAAGTGATACAAAGCAGAGAGGCTCCACAACGACCATGATATCAACCATCACTTGCAATAGCACCCATGAGATAGCTTTCTTTATCTGAATATATATATCATTTTCACACTTTTGAAGGTCACGTGATTTGCCGAAAAAAGAACAAGATATGCTTTCAACTTTTGCTGAAGATATAGATAATTGCCTGAATGAGGTATACATCACTGGCAAACCAAGAAGTTGCCATGCGCTATCCATGCAGACATTGAAAGTGTCTTTCCTATTCGAGGGCTCCTGATCCTATGAAGCTGAGCTGGCCATTCTACCACATCGGTCTGGAATCATAAAAGCCATCAGAATGCATGAAGCAAACTACTGGTCAGAAGCTGCTGGTCGTGCAGGAGAACATTTTACATCCGGAGGTATCTTCCCAATCGTGGTTGCTGATGGCTTGTGAGTCGATGCAGCGTAGCGAGCCAGTGAGCGATATCGGGTTGGGCACGAGATATCAGGAGATATGCAAACCCACCTTTGTGGATAGAAACCAGAGATGCTGTTCCTGATACCTCAGTCGGCTCAGGGAGCGTTGTATGGCAATGACAGGTCTAATATCAATGATGGTCGACTATCCAACTAATAAAACGATAGACTGATATATCTTCGACTCACTAGGAGGCGGATGTTCACTGAACATCTGATGTTCCAGATCCAGTTGCTTAACCTCGAGTTTAAGCATACATCGTCATAGAGCCGCTATCTGGCGGTGGAAAGGTCCGTTTTCGGAAAGAGTATCATTGGAACCAGAGGGACTATCGTGAGTGTGAGTCTCACGTGGGTGTAGCCTTTCCCCTTCAGCCTGCGATTGGTCGCACTGCCTCTGAGCAGTCTCTCGCGCACTACAGACTTGTCAAAGCTGGCCTTCAAATTTTATGGCTTTGGCGGGCAAAAATGATGATCACTAACTGTTCTTGTCCACTGGTTGAACATGGAATACGCCAAAAGGGGCGGTTGCATTAGAATGAAAGTTTGATGACATGTTGGGCTTTCCCTTCATAAGTGCTTCAGCTAGTGTAACGGAATCGTGACTACGTGACATTATCTCATATGTTTTCCTTTATTATCATCACTCTCCTTAACAACCGCTTAGCTATCCTTTAAATACCAGAACGTATGTTGTAGTTAGTTTAGTTTCGCAACAGAGGACTTACAACAGTTCACACCGCGAGACTTCACTTAGTGTGCCGTGACCATTGCCTTATCTGGCTTGCTCACGTCACAGCTAGGGTCTGACCAAGGGGTGGTCACGTGCTAAACTTGTCATATAGGGAGGGTCAGTTAGTCTGGCAACCGAGTCCTTAAATATTTTTGGAAGGTGAGAAGATTTGTCCATTATAGTAATAATTGGCGACAATACCATACTCAAACATGTTGAGATATCACACATATCACATCAGCAACTCCGTAGGTGCACTCCTGTGTTGTAAACTGAACCTAGAACACACGCAGTATGTGAATCCTCAGTCTATACGTGTATTTGACTCATCCTACCTAGAACACACGCAGTATGTGAATCTAAGGTAAGGTAAGTAAAATGTCCATTTGTAATGTAGGTAGCTCGCTCACCCTCAGTCTATACGTGTAGTTGACTAAGGGTGTGTAGCATAGACGTCCAATATATATATATCTTCCTCTCCGTCAATTAAGACTTGTCAGTGTCTCTAGTATTCGGCAACTCAAATGGTACACTTACGGTGACCCTGGTAAATAGTATCCAACATCCTGGCCACCCTCCATTATTACATTTTTCCTTTGTCTAAAATCTCATTGTCATAAACAGTATATATATTCCTTATGATACGAAATACACGCTCAGTCATTTATAATACGGACTGAAGGTGAGCATAAAAATTATGATACTTATATCATACAAATCACTGACTGTACCTTAGACTATAGACTAACTAAAGTCTGTAATTATCTAGGTACAGAAATACAGTCATTTATGTCATTTATAATAAGGACTGAGGACTATAGACTAACTAAAGTCTGTCATTATCTAGGATCAGATTTCAACAAAACATGATCTTTTCACTTTTTTTGAGCCAATCAGTTTGTTTGCATGCTTAAAGTTTTTCCATCCTAAATTCAGGAAGCTTAACTCAATATGGCTGTAAGAGACATGTTTCATGTCTATTGTATCTGCTTCTGAAACAATCTTATCTGATGCACTGCACCAAGCAGCAGGAATCCTTAGACTTGTTCTCTTTGGATTTCCCTCTGCTAGGTGATTAGTTACTATTGTACTGTTGATTATTGTGTCTAATATAACTTTGGATTTTCCTCTGCTAGTTGTGTGATTGAGCCGCAGTCCTGGAGGTTGCCCTTACAATTAAGGGGCTATTCAAGATTGTTCATCAGAAGGCTGGCCAAATCAAAGCACTACAACTCAAGTGCTTGAATGATGCATGTAAGCTAGTGGGTAAAGTGGCAGCACTTGAAAACCACAAGCAATTTATAATGGCAATTGAGGGTGGAAAGGTGGAGAGAGTTGATCAGGTGGTGAAAATCAACACCAAATGCAAAGGTGGGATTCAAGCCTTGCTTACCATGTGAGACCAAGCAGCACAACAAGTTTATCATCCCAAGAGCTACACTGAGGAAGATTGTTTGCATGGGCTGCTCTTCTGGCACTTAGGGGGAGCCTGAGTCATAGGAATTGAGCAAACATGCTATGATCTTAGTACTGATAAAATCATATGCAACAAGCTTGAAATATAATTTGGATGTTGAGCTGCTACTGGATGAAGTGAAAAAACATGGTGTACATCTTAACACAGAGGTAAACATTTATCACATAGTTTGTTAAACACATTTCTACACAGACAAATTAGGCAACTGTAGATGCAATTGGTGTACATTCAGAAGATACCTGCTTGTATGGTGGATGTGCTTTTTTAGTATCTGAATCATGCAAGCATGAAACTGGTGCTGAACATGGCAATCTGTTTGAGACAGCTTATAATGCCGGCAAAAAACCAAGCTTCAAACAATCAGTATTGCCTCTAATGGAGAATCACAATGTGGAGAGGCACTTGCATGTTTAACATTCAAATATTTCATTAAGCCCCAACTCTCCAATATACAATCTTCTCTTTCCTTGACCTCTGATGAACCTCAAAGTTGGGGAGGATGATATTATGGCTGACAAAGACATGAAACATATTGTCAAACACCTCTGCAATCTCACTCTGCAAAACAAAGGTGTTGTTGTCTATGATGTCCACATCAAACCTGCAGTCATCAGCATTCATATATGCTCACAATGTCTCTGTGGAATGAGCTAGCTACCTTCTAAGCCCAAATGACAAGCAAGATGTAAAACTTGCCTATGAGCTTCTTCATGAAATTTGATCACTACCTGATGCATCTCCTAAAAATCACCTGGATTTCAAGAAACTCAAAAATCATTTCAAAGTCTTGGCACACTCATTAAGTATATCATGAATTCCATATATCTGTGTTGAACTCTCATTACATGAACAGCTTGTTCATCTGAGTACAGCTGCCCATCTCCTCATTTCACTCTTTGTTCAAAGCAAGACATACTTGATGCCCACTCAATTATACACTGATATTATGATCATGATTAAAAGTGTCTATTTTTGTGTTGCTCAAACAAAAGTTGACAATCTTGAAGGCTGTTCTTGGATTAACCAGCTTGGCACTGTTAATTCCGACTGACCACAGGGGCTCAGTCCACTGGGCGAATCCTTATGTGGCATACACAATGCCTATGAATGCAGCGGTACTGTTGAGAGTGCAGGGCATGCAAGACTGGGGTGGAACCAGGGATGTGAGCAGCGGATGAGCAAGGGATTGCCAGTCACGCTGAGGCAAGAGTGCAAGTGCCAGGGGTGAGGAAGGGGGTTGGAAAACAAGTGCTGAAGGAGGCATGAGTCTCAAGGATGCAAGGGAAGGGTGGAAAATGAGCGCCAGTATGAGAGCAAGTCCCAGAGTTGACAATTAGATAGCTAGAGTGAGCAAGGGGACTTAGCAAGTGAAATGTAGGTGGAGATTGTGCAAGGCAGCAGTGGTGGTTGATGCATGTGATGCGGCGCAAAGGAAGCTCCTCAAAGGAAGGCCTTGCTTTGGGAGCATGGAGGCATGGAATGATTGCAAGATGAAGAGAGGGCAGGAGTGGAGCATGGCATGCAGAGGTCAGACTGGTGGTGATGCGTGGTCATGATGTGTGATGGACATCTCAGTGGTAGCTGGGAGAGGCTTTGGCATGGGCCAGGAGGAAGCATTGAGGGTTGCTGGTGCTAGCGCTGATGTGGCAGCTGCAGCTGGGGGAAGCACTGAGGATAGCTGAGGCCGGCGCTGATGTGGCAGCTGCAGGTGGTGATGGCCAAAGGGTGCCAGGGGTGGCAGTGGCTGGTAGCGGTGACAGACGGTGATGGCTGGGGGCTGCTGAAGTGGCTGGTTGGATAGTGGTTCAGGCCTAGAACATCATGGAGGCTAGTTTGAAGAGGTTGGAGTCCCAAGACTGGGGCTGAATACTTGCGGTTGGTAGCAGGTCATGACAGGCACCAACCATCTTGAAGTTCTCTTTGGAATTCTATGCACAATGATTAGAAATGATGTAAATGTTGATAATCTACAACTCAGCTCTTGACTTGGCATATTTTTCCCTCTCAGACAAGACCTTATAAAGGCTCCATGAGAACCTGATGATATTTATGATACACTTGATGATTCTAATAGCTCTTGATACATATTACCTCCTGGGCCTGAGCTTGAAGATGTGGCATCTGAATGGGGAATGGATATCATATATAGTCCCATATAGTCCCTATTTTGAACTCAATGGTCAGAAGATACACAAGGCTAGATTTGTCAATCAAGCTTTTACCCATTTTTGCTCTATTGCCACCCTTGTCTGTTGCAAAGATTGTTATTTCACTTGCATTGGAGAAGTTATTGACATTGTATTTGATGGACAACATTGTGATGAAATCAAAATGGAATATCTTGACAAACCTTCTGTTTCTGTAACCTATCAGATCCTTAATATTGTTTCTGCAAGTATTGAGGATGACCTGGACAAGAAGCATGACTGGCAGTGGAGGTTTGGATGAGGCTCATCACACAAGGTTGCTGATCAATTCATTATGGCCATCAATCCTGCAGTGTGTACTTGTAATGCTGGAAAGCCAGAGAATGTCAATTCTTGAGTGCCTCAATGATAAAAATCTTGTGGTACCTGGGATTAAGACTGCAAGCTCAGAGGTTAAGATTTCATATAATCTATGATTGATGTTGGGGAAAAGCATGTTTTCTGTGTGAAGATGAGCTCATTGAACAGAAGGCAGTCTTGATGTAACAATGCACTGTTTGCACTCCTGTGGTGACCCTCCCTAAATCTGCACAATGGGTCTTCAAACACATGGCAGCACAGACTTTTTGATTCCAAGATTTCTCAGAGTAGCAAGCCATGTGGTTTGTGCTTGCAACCCACTCCATTGTGCATGTACTACCTTCAGGAAGGCAAAGGATATGGGGCAAGTGATCAGGCTGACTACATAAGGTCTCTCCAGTTGGCAAGCCCAGAGAAACAAATTGGAGTATGTAGTCACAACAGGAAGAGAAGATTCACCATGTCTGACCTTCTATCTGACATGGAGGAATCCAAGAATGAGCATGCCTCACAGCTCACACCCTCCCCCCTAGCTGTGCTCCCCCAAAATAAACATACAGGACCAATGACACTAACTGGAGCAGGGATAGCAAAGGTGACACAACAATGATAGAATCCCCCCCACCCACTCCCTCTCCCATATCGGCAAGCCGCCACAAAGACACATTGCCAAAGCTGAACCTTGCGGGTAGGGTAGACCCTCTATGGATCATTCAGAGGGTCTACAAAGATGCTGCACAGACCCAGCAGAGCATGATGGCCACCCAACCTCCCTCACAGACACCCATGGCCCTCATGGCTCCTAAAGCAATGAGTCTCCAGCCCTGCTTCCCCATCACACTAATACGCTTGCCGGTACTGGCGAGAGGTTTTCCTACGATACACCTGTCAATGCTGCCTCAGTACAACTTGCAGCCTGACCAAAGAGCGCACTTTGACCTCTAGCTAGAATTCAAACTTTGGGTAAGGGGATGGGAAGCCAGCAAGAAAGCAGACCTAGTAGTAGCCAGCGAGGACTTGAAAGGGCTTATCTACAGGATGATGGGGAAAAAGGCCAAGCTGTTGTCTCCCCAACAGGAAAAAGATCTCGCATCAAACAAGAGGAGCAAATGCCAGAAACCCCCATACCATTTTCTTGTTACCAACATCTCAGAATGTGCATATGTAGTTATTAAGAACAACCTAATCATCTCAATGGTGGAAGTGACCGCTTTCTTTCTGACATACTCCCCAGCAGTGCCTAGATTCCTTTGTACTCTCGAAGGCTTCATGCTAAGTGTTAAGGACACTGATGCAGTCAGGGAATCAGAAGAGGAAGTTATCTGCATTGTGAGAGACATGCTGCTGTCTAACAACGTGTTCATCACCCTTCTCAAAAGTAAACTCATTGGCGACAAAACATTGATCTATAACCTGGAACCTGCCACAGACATTATATCCACGCTGGAAATTTGTTTCTCTAAACCAGAAGTCCTGACAAACATGCCATCAAAACTGACAAGAACAAAACTACTCTGGAATGTGTATTCCCATAACATTCTACTAGTAACATGGACTAGGTACATTATCCTGCTACAGAACTTATGCAACATCACTTTCAATGATATGGACCACAGAAGTGCCACTCTAGTAGCAGAGGCCCATAGGCTACATTTGTCACGACCCGCTACCGACCCCTGGGACTCAGCCCCGGCCCTGGGACTCCAGCACTCCCAAAACCACCCCCACAACCGCCCCAGGCCTGGACCGCTACCCGGCCAACTCCCCTGGCCATCACTGGCCATCACCGCCCATCAACACCACAGCCACCGCCACTCGCGGCACCCCTAGCCATCACCGCCATGACCGCCACATCAGCGCTGGGCCTTGGCTATCACATCACATTAGCGCTGGCACCACCCATCACCCCCAGCCCACCCTGAGACCCCCATCATGCATCATGATCGCGCATCACTGCCACCGACCTCCACACGCCACGCCCCGCTCCCGCTCCCTCCTCACCACACCACCACCGTGTGTCTCTGCGTTTCCAGTGTGAGACCTCCATGCCACGCAACATGTCTCAACCTTGCCCCACCCCGCGTGGCCCCCGGGTCTCACTCCAAGCCCTGGCACCGTGACCCACTGCTGGAACCCGGACCTGAGCCCCGGGCCCTACGTACCGCATAGTATATAAGTCGTAGAGTAGTAAGTAGATACTCTAGTCTTGATATTACCATAACCTGTCTTGTTTGTTGTGTTCTCGTCTCTGTTTCATTTTCTCGCGCATCCCGGTCTCTTTACTTTTACTTGCTTCTTCTCTTGTCGTACTCGTCTCGTTTTGTCTCCCTGTCTTGTCTCCACTCGTCTCGTACTCTCAATCTATTCTCATTGTTCTCCTTTCCCTTTCTACTCTAAGTTCTCGTGGTTCTCTGTTCCCGACTCTTCTCTTCAACTAAAACATCTCCATCTCGTCTTATCTTATCTCGACTCTTTCCCCTTTTGGCTGTTTAACTTCCCCAGTTCTGTTTCCATCCCCAGGACTCGCTAAGTCCCCATGCCTGATTTCCTCTTGATCCCCAGGACTTGCTCACCTAGTGGCGCTCGCTCGTCTCATCCTCTTGCACCCCCGGGACTTGAACCAACCCCTGGCACTCGTCCTCCGCCCTCCCCGGTGCCTGTTTCACTCACCGGCGCTACTGGTCCTCCTCCATACACCTCCTCCGCCCCGCTTTGGTCTCCTACGCCTCATGCTCCTCCCAGTGCCCTGCGCCTGTGTACACAGTGATCATCATGTAAGGTGTTTGCACAGTAGACTGAGCCCCCGTGGTCAGCGGAACCTGACAACATTGCTTCAATTGCAAAGGCGCAGACCACAAGCAATTCAACTGTGCATACATGATGCTCAATGGCTAGAAAGCAAACACCAGCATGGAGATCAGGATTGAGGAGACAACGGAGTTTGCTTCCTCTAGCAGAAGCAACAGGGGCTTCCAAGATGATGAGAGATGGGGTCTCCCTAGGAGAGGTGGCAGGAAAAGCAGTGGAAGGTTCCCTAGCCACAACAACAGTAGATTTGACTGCCACTAAATAAATTCTATAATTTCCCCACAATTGAACATATTTACACTTCCCAAAATGAGGGTCAACACCATGGGGATGAATTTACTGGGCTGGACAGGCGACAGGTAATCTGTCAAGTTCCGCTGACCATGGGGGCTCAGTCCACTGGGCAAATACCTTACATGGTGATTACCGTGTCCACGGATGCAGAGCACCGGTAGGGCACAAGGCGTAGGAGGCCGAAGCAGGGCAGGAGTGGTGTGCTGGGAAGTGTCAGCAGTGCCAAATGAGTGGGCAAGTGGTGGGGTGGGTGGAGGACGAGTGCCGGGGGGTAGGTGTGAGTTCCAGGGATACAGGAGGGTGGAACGAATGAGCTCTGATGCGCAAGCGAGTTCTGGGGTTCAAAAGATGACAAGCGTGGGGACTTAACAAGTCCCGTGGATGGAAATGGAGATGCAGAGATTAAGTGAGCCAAAAGGGGAAAGAGTCAAGATAAGATAAAGGGAAAGGGAACAGAACAAGTTGAGATTGAGAACGGGAGGCAGAAGAAACAAGAGAACTTAGAATTGAGAGAGAGAGAAGGAGCAAAGCAGAGTGGAATTAGAGTAAGAAACAAGTAGAGACGACGCAAGGAGACGATATGAGACGAGTACAATAAGAATGAAGCAAAGTAGAAATAACAAGACCAGAACACGTGAGAAAACAAGACAGAGACAAAACACAACAAAACAGTATGGAAGTTATGGTAATATCAAGACTAGAGTACTACTTACTACTCTTCAACTTATATACTACACAGTAGGTAGGCCCCGGGGCTCAGGCCCAGGTTTCAGTGGCAGGTCGTGGCACCAGGGCTTGGGGTGAGACCCAGGGGCCATGCAGGATGGAGTGGGAGTTGAGACATGTTACGTGGCGCAGAGGTCTTGTACTGGAAGCATGGAGACATGTGGCGGCAGAGCAGTGAGGAGGGGAGCAGGAGTGGGGCGTAGCATGCAGAGGTCAAGTTGGCAGTGATGCGTGATCGTGATGCATGATGGGGGTCTCGGCACAAGCCAGGAGCGACGGATGTTGCCAGTGCCGGCGCTGATGTGGTGGCTATGGGTGGTGTGATAGCTGAGGCTGGCGCTGATGTGGCGGTCATGGCGGTGATGGCTAAGGAGGTGCCACGAGTGGTGGTGGCTGGTGGTAGCGACAGGTGGTGATGGCCGGGGGCTGCCAAGGGGGTTGGCTGGGTAGCGGTTCAGGCCCAGGGCGGTTGTGGGGGCCATTTTGGGGAGGGTTGGAGTCCTGGGGCCAGGGCTGAGTCCCGGGGGTTGGCAGTGGGTCGTGACATAATTCTAGTGCAACCCTCCAGCTGGGCTGGGTTAATGCCCAGATGGCATTGTTTTTACAAGGGTTTTGCCAGGAGCAGCAGTCCTGCTCAAGTGAATGACAGACTCCATCAGGACCATTACTCAAACTAACATCCTGAAACAAACAATATTGACACACAAAAAAGGTTGAATCATTTTAGTAATGGCTATTTCCCCACCCAAGCAGGAGAGGTTTATGGCTTAACCATTGACCAGGACCTTGATGACAGTCTGGGCGGGATCAGTGATGGATCATGGCAAGCCCGAGCAATTGTCAAAGCTGAGATTGACAAGGAACCTCACATGGGTTTGGGCACAAACAAGGAAAATGCTCCTCTCTCTGTCTCTAAATATAAAGGAAGGTAGATTAATGTCCACAAGAGCAAAGTGGAATGAACTTTGCCAGCTAATAAGAGAAACAACATAGATATACTAGCGGTGCAGGAAATGCATCTAGATAATGTAAAAACAGACAAGTTGAATAAACTATTTGAGAGGCAGTTACTATTTATCTCTAGCTTGGACCCAGATACTCCCAATGCAAAGGGAGTGGCATATGCAATAAATAAGAGAACTGTAAAATGGACAAAGGTGAGACACTGGAACCTCATACCTAGAAGAGCCCTAGTAATAGAAATACCATATGCTCCAAACATGCCACATCAAAACGAAAACTTCTGGAAGAAGCTGAAAGCAGTATGGAACACAAGACCGCAAATGCTTAAGCCAAGTGTGATGCTTTGGGACATAAATTTAGTGGAAGAAGCTATAGATAGACTACCATCACATATGGATAACACAGAGGCAGTGAACGCCCTGATAGCAATGAAATCCAGTGTGAACCTTGCTGACAGATGGCACAGGGAAAACCCCTCTAAACTAGATTTTTCATACCAGATGGTGAATAGACCCATACATTTGAGAATAGATTGAATATAATCAGATCAAATGTCTGATATAGCAAGAGCACATCATGAAGACATACAGAGAAAAGACATTCTGACAGATGTGGAAGTGCACAGAACCAAAATTGAAGAGGTCTTAAGACACATGAATAAGAACATAACCCAGAAACAGAATAACAAACTGGGAGACTCACTGAAAGAAGACAAAGTTCTGGCAGCCATCAATCCCCTGAAAAATGGGAAAGCAGCAGGAATGGATGGTATAATACATGAGCTCTGGGCTGAACTAGCCAAAAGATACAAGAAGGCGCAAAGCATTGGGGAGCCTGATTTCAACATAGTGGCAGCCTTAACAACAGTGTACAATGACATTCAGGAAAACAGCATGGAAAAGGACACCAGTTTTGCTGAAGGGTGGCTCTGCCCCCTGTACAAGAAAGGTGACAAGACAGATATTGGAAATTACAGGCTAATAACAGTACTAAACACTGATTACAAAATATTTACAAAAGCTTTGGCAATGAAACTAAGCAAAGCAGCTCAAGGTATCATACACTGAGACCAGGCTGGCTTTATGACCAGACAAAGAATCGAGGACCAGACAGAGTTAGCACAGATAACAATAGAGTGGTGTAAGAAAACGGAAATGAATAGAATGATAGTCTGTTTGGATCAAGAGAAGGCCTATGACAGAATCTTACACCCCTTCCTATGGGTATTCCTAGAGAAACTAGGATTCCCAAAGAAATCAATAGATACAATAAAAGCACTATACTCAGAGGCGCACACAAAAGTTATACTGAACAGAGAGGTCAGCAAAAGCTTCCAGGTACTGAGGGGAGTACAGCAGGGAGACCCATTATCCTGCCTCCTCTTCAACATTGCTATAGAATCTCTAGCACAGATGCTCAGGGATTCTGAACTGAAGGGTATCCACATTGACAATGAAATAGAACAACTTATTGCAACCATTTTTGCAGATGACACTGTTTGACCCAAGACTCAGTCGGTATGTAAAACGACTGAATTGCTGTTGTAACTACCTGTTTAACACAAGACTAGTTACTATATTAGTTATGTGGTATGTCTCCCTAATGGAATAATATATGCATCTCAGTCGATATGTAAAATGACTGAGGTGTTACCTATTTCACTTCCAATCCAAATCCTCACTCACTTCCTTCTCTGATCATGTGTACTGCGCCCCAGCGCATGCCGCAATCCTCTCCATTACTCTCCCAGACTTGCAGTAGGCGCTATTCACAAAGTTGCAGTGCAACGCAGAACTTGTGATGCTGAGGATGGAGTAACAGCTTTGTGAACAAGTCCACAATGTTTTCAGTGCTTGGTATGTAGTCAATCTTGATCTTTCCCTCTTCGACCATGTGGCGTATAAAATGATGCTTGATGTCAATATGCTTTACCTGGTTGTGACTTCTTTTGTTCTCTGCAATCAAGATTGAGCCATTGTTGTCCCCTTCCAGGGATGCTGGTTGTGGTACTGCCATTCCTATCTTGGCCAAGGCGAAATACATCCATTGGATCTGCTCCTCCACATGTCCAAGCATGATGTACTCTGCCTCCATTGTCAATGTTGAGACGGTGTCTTGAAATTTTGCACTCCAGCAGGTGGGGCCACCAGCTTGAATGTACACTCCTCCGGATACTGACTTGCGAGTGTTGGTGTCCACCACGAAATCCGAGTCGTGGTATCCACATGGGATATAGTCACTGTATCCAGGTCCGCCAAGGGTAGCCTTAATATATTTCATGACATGCATTAGGGCAAGCCAGTGTGGTTTGCCAGGATTCAACATGAATTGGCTCAGTGACATGATGGCAAACGCAATGTCTGGGCCAGTGCCTACTTGTGTGTACATTAACAATCCTAGTACTTTGCTGTAGTGTTTGTCTTTCATATATCCATGTTCTTCATCAGTAGACAGGGCCTGAGCTTGATTCAGAATGACTCCTGAGGGAAGTGGTGTGTATTTTGGGGTGCAGTCAGCCATGCCATACTTTTTCAGGGTCTGCTTGAGGTACTCTTCCTGGTCCAGGGTAATCATCTTCTTTTCCTGATCACGTGTGATCCTGATGCCCAAAACAAACTTGATTTCCCCTAGATCCTTTATCTCATACTTCTGCCCCAGTTCTTTCTTTGCTCTCTCAGCTTCCTTTCTCAATGAGGACATACCCAACATGTCATCTGTGTACATACTTGTGATGGTCTTCTCCCTGTCTTGGTCCCTGGATCATACTGATTGGTCTGCATCCAATCTTCTGTAGCCTAGCCGCTTCATTTCTTCATCATGTGTCCTCCACCAGTTGTTTGCCCCATCCATTGTTCCGTAGATTGCTTTGTCAAGGAGCAACACTAACTCCTTCTCATCACTGCTGCTCTCATTGTCACTGCGTTCCACACTCCCCTGAACCTGTTTGCTAGCATTGATGTCAATACTGTAGACTTCAGAATGATGGACCTCATAGCCTTTAGGCTGTTCCATTAGGATGGGGACTTGAGTCGGAGCATTGAGGTAGGTGCTTGTATAGTCCACCTGCCACATCTTCCAATCCATGACAGTCCCAACAGCTAAGTTCATGCATAGGGATTTGAACTTGACCACAGATGCATATGTCATAAAGTAGTCGACACCAACACCAGGAATCTGCAAGAAACTCTTAGCTACTAGTCATGCCTTTCAGCCAACCACTTTGCTGTCTGAGTTGTATTTCAAGGCAAAGACCCAACAATTCCTCATGGTTTGTGCACCTGCAGGTTGTTTCACCAGCCTCCACACCTTTTGCTTCCACATCATTGCCATCTCTTGGTCCATCAGCTCTCTCCACAGATTGGGGTGCCGCATTGCCTTGGAGTAGGATTTTGGCACCCACAGTTTATTAGAGTCAGGGGTCTGTATTGATAGGGCTCCCGGGATACTCGCATATGTGTCCTCCTCACTCTCAGGCTTAACAGGGCTGTTGGATGGGCTCCATTGGTTATTGCAGGTACAGTTGGTTGCTTTGTGGCCAAGTGTGCAGATCAGTGGGGTTCCTCTGTGAAAACATTAGGTGGCGGTGTGTCTGCAGTCAGTGGGTCCAGGGTGTCCTGATTTATTTCCCCAGCTGCATCATTTGTTGGTACCTCCAAGACTTCATAAAAGTCTGCTGCTTTGCCAGTGCAATTGTCAGGTAGTGTGCAGTGGGGTAACCCTTCCTTGAATATGATATCATGGGAGTGGAACATCCATCTGGTTGCCTGGTCGAGCACCTTATAATTGCTGTGCCCATAGTAGCCCACTAGCACTGCCTTGACCAAGCGCATATCCAGCTTACTGGTGCCATCTTCCTTGGTAAATTCTCGCATATGCCACACATCCAAAAGGGCAGAGGTATGACATGTCCAGTTTGTACCCTGTCTGGATCTCATGTGGAGTTTTGCCTAGGTGCCTGGAACTAGGGATAAGATCCAACACATGGGTTGCCATTGCGGCTGCCTCACTCCAGTAGTGGGCTGGGAGCCTGGAGTCACTTAACATGCTTTGCATTAGGTCCAGTATGGTGCGGTTCCTCTGCTCTGCAACCCCATTTGCTGCTGACGAGTGTGGTGCAGTAGTGGTATGGATTATCCCCCACTTCTGGCAGTATTTATCCCAAAGATCGTTCTTGAATTCTGTGCTGCCATCTGTCCTAATTGACTTAATTCTCCAGCCCCACTGTATCTCTGTGCATACATCAAAAACCTCAAGGCAGGCTAGGGTTAACTCAGGTGTTTTGTTTGCATCAATGTCTTCCCTCCCATAGTTTGGACTCAAGATGATCCCCATATATCAAAAGCAATTCTCTCATAGGGCGCTGCCTCTGGTTCCACATGTTCATTGAATGGTCGGTGAGTGTGCTTGCCCATGATGCAATCTTTGCATTGTCCACTGGCAGTGGTTTTTGTTACTACAAGTCCATGGACTATTTCCTTCTGGATCATTTCATGGAGCGTGCTTTCTCCAATGTGTGTGAGGTGGCAATGCTATGTTTTGATATCTGTGGGGTGTGCTAGTAATTGAGCTGCAAGGGTGCTGGGAGGTTTGGTGAAGTCCACAACAAACATTGCTCCATCCATCCTGCATCACATGAATGGCTTGCTATCAGGTGCGATTCCTCCATTTTCAAGGGCGACTTTTACTCTCTTCTTGACAAGGGAGCCAAGGGAGACTAGATTGTGCGACAAGTCAGGTGCATGTAGCACATTCTTGAAGGTAAGCTCAATGTTCTGGCCATCACATGTTACTCATTTGCTCACATGCCCAGATCCCACAATTCTAAACTTCCCACCTTCGGCCGTCACCTCTGCTGTGTTTTCCATCTGGTATGACACAAAATCTGCGCAGTCCATGAAGAAGTAACAGCTTGCTGCCAAATCAGCATATGTGGTAACAGCTCCTTTGGTTGATAGGTCTGTCTGGGTTGCAAAAGCTAGGCAACGGAGATTTGCGGCATTATCGGACAACATTACAGCTGCTGAGTCGGCTTGTGGGGTGTCTGGGATAGTGGGGTTTGGTGTGGTTGGTGACATATTTGTTGTCTTATTTTTACGCCACCAGTCTGGGAATTGTCCTTCCATGCCTCCCTCTTTTTGGAAGCATTTCTCCTTTATGTGACCCATACATCTGCAATTATTGCACTTTGCGCTTTTGTCATTTCAGTTGGCGCTGGTTTGGGTGGCAAGGGCTTGTACAGAGTTTGTCAGGGCCGTTACAGACAGGCTGTGGAGTAACATGGTGTGGGTTGTGAGCCTGGTGATTACATCTACAGATATCCTCAACTCAAAAAGTGTGCTAGTGACTGGTGCCCAGGTGCTTGGCATGGATTTTATTTTATGATGTATGCTCTGAATTGTCGGTCATCTATACCTGCTCCCTGAACATTTGCTTTAGCCCAAGTGGTTCACAGCACTCTGAAATGCACCTTGATATTTGATCCATCCTTGTACTTGATCGAGTTCAGTTCTCCTTCTGCTTGAAGAAGGCCTAGATCTGATTTTGCATCATGTAGGATAGAGATGTCCACGCTTTTGCTGCAGTGCCATTAAGCTTAACTCCTGCTCCAATGGGGTTGATGACATTGAGGATGATCATGCTGCAAGCATATGCATCTTGCTGCCACCATTCCTTGGCTGTTGGGTTCTTGGCTCCCCACCATGTTGTTGCGGTGGTTGGAACAGACCTTCTTTCTTAACTGTAGGGTCCTTGATCTTTCCCTCCAGATAGTCCAATAGCCTGCAGCTGTGCGCAGCTTTAGTGAATGTGGTCTTAAAGGCTGTCCAATTCAATCCATCAAATTTTTCTTCTGTTGGAAGTATAAACAGCGTCAGGTTCGACATATTGTCATTTTGTAGTTCAATAATTCAATCTATAATTTCTGTTGTGAGTCGTTTATTTTACTGAGTGGCAACAGAGCCCATAACCTGTTTAACACAAGACCTAGTTGGTATGTAAAATGACTGAATTGCCATTGTAACTACCTGTTTAACACAAGACTAGTTACTATATTAGTTACATGGTATGTCTCCATAATGGAATAATATACGCACCTCAGTCAGTATGTAAAACAACTGAGGTGTTACCTACTCCACTTCTGATCCAAATCCTCACAACTGTATAGTTTTTCTTCTCACTTCCTTCTCCGGTCCGGGTGTCACGTGTACTGCACCCCAGTGCATACCACAATCCTCTCCATTAGACACTACAGTCTACCTGGCAGAGGATAACAGTTTTCAGAATCTTGAAGCAATACTAAAAACATGGTGCAAGGCATCAAGAGCAAAATTTAATATCCCCCAAACAGTTATAGTACCAGTAGAAACTTTGGAGCATAGAAATGCCCTAATCACCACAAGAAAATTACACCCAACAGATGCAACAATCCCTGGAGATATCAAAATAGCAAAAGTTGGAGAAACTACGCGCCTCCTAGGAGCCTTCATAGGCAACAACATTGATAATACAAGCATATGGACTCTGACAACTGAAAAAGTGATAAGGGACCTTAAAAGGTGGAGCAAAGGCAAACCCACTATGGAGGGTAGGAGACTCATAATCAACATGGTTGTAGGAGGACAGACTCAGTACAGTACTAGCATCCAAGAAATGCCAAAGCAAGTAGAAGACTTTCTGGTGAAAACAATAAACATTTTTATGTGGGAAGGGTCATCAAGCCCATCCATAGGCATGAAAACAATGAGGCTGCCCTTTGAGCAAGGGGGCAGGAAAGTCCTGGATCTAAGAGCAAGAAACAAGGCTATTGGGATAATGAAGGCAAAAAGATATCTCAAACTGGATGGTGATTGCCCCATATGAGCAATAATAGCTGATAAATCATTGGTGACAAAATAGTGAAAAACCCAATAAGCAGAAAACCACAAAAAATGAATATATTCTTACAAGAAACAATGGTCGATACAAGAACAGGCAAAAATTGCTTACCAACGTCACTACAATGTATGATTAGAACTACGAAGAAGCATAATGTCTCCTTTGCCCCAATAATACTGTGACCAAATCTAAGAAATGACCTTCCAGCCTGGCTCCACAAAGGCATGCCCAAGGAGAACAGGCTACACAAATAATGAGATGCATTAGGTAAAATCTTGTCAATTGGAAACATGCTAAACCTTGGGAGAACTTTTGACAAAACGAACTTGAACTACAAAGCAAGAAAAAACTGCGCATGTACCGATTGCAGAGAAGTAAGAGTGAAAGGATGCAGAAACCCACAGAAATGCAGCAAGCTAGTGAGAACACACATCAGCAGACTGGGTCGGAAATGGAACCCAAAAGGCCCAGAACCATCTAGAACAATAAGTACAGCAGAAAGTCACTGGCTGAGAGGGGACGACAAAATCCTCTTCAACCTCGACATAACAACACAAGGATCACTGAAAGAAGGATTTACGGTGTTTACTACACAATTGGCTGACGAGAGTAGGCATTTCTGTCAGGGTGGTCTCCACCACCAAGAGTGTTGAAGCCAAAGAGTTACACAAGTGGGGCATTCTGCAAAAGTTATAGTTATGTCTATGTGTGCGAGGTCCCTGGTTCAATCCCCCAGTATGTAAGTTCTGAAAACTCAATTTGTATCATTAAGATATGAAGATGAGTGAGTAAGGATTGATTAGTACAGAATAAATTATTTAATTTATTGAGGTCCTAGTCTAATCAGACCAAATCAGGTTGCCACCTGATTGTAAGCTGCAGCTACATGCCGCACAGGCTAGCCCAGCGTGAGATAAGGTGTCACTGCTGGCACCCAATTGTGTTTCCTTGGGAAAAAGTGAAGAGGCAACCTGTTATGCCATTTCTAATGTGTCAATTTCTGATGGAAAAAGTAATCAACTATAGAAAAAGGCAATAAAAAGGCAAATTTTCTTTGTTCAATTACTTTTTCCATCAGAAATTAACACATTAGAAATGGCATAACAGGTTTCCTCTTCACTTTTTCCCAAGGAAACACAATTGGGTGCCAGCAGTGTGTGTGACTTGATAGACTGCCACCTTTTTTTCCTTTTTTGAAAGTGTTGTCTTTGCAGGATGAGACACTTCACTCATCTCATCCTTGCACTCTGTAACCCTATTGAACGCTCTTTGAGAGAGGCTAGAAATGTTTTTATCCCAACTATTCACCTTCTTGGCATCAAGAACCGCTTTCCCCCTCCTTTACATTTTTTTTTACTAATTTTTACATTGATCAGGTCAATAATTCACCGCAAGTAGTACACACTAAAGTTGTTTGCCCATTAGGTTCTGACAATCAGTCTGTGGACAAAGTGTTGTTACTTGACCTAGCTAAAATGATTCCAATCTGGGGCAGCAATGAATCGCACCTCTGCCTCATCCCTCTGCATTTCCTTGAGGCCTTGAGAAACCTTCTAGAAAGAAAGTCTCAAACTTTTGGCCAAGATATCTGTTCCCCCAAACTCCACAAACACCCTTGCCTCCTCTACAATTAACCATGCAATCAAGTACAAAAAGCATCTGAATTTCTTCCAACAGGTTCAACAAGTTGAGAACTTTGAGGACTCTTATCCTCTTTGGTACAAGTTTGAATGCAAAGCCTGCCTAGACATACTCATGGCCAATGTTTTTTTTTGTTTGGCAGAAATATGCCTCCTGGGTCAATGTCATTCTCCAATCACATAAAGCCCTTGCTGAGGAGCAAAATGGAGGTTATAGAATAAGTTTCCTGAGACATCTTATGCAATGTATGCTCCTACTCAATGCTCTGCCAAACAAAACCAGACTCTTTTTTTTGTGAGTTCTCTCCGGCATGTCTTTTGTGTGGGAAGACACATCAATTCATTGACCACCCTGGTAACATGGCTTCCTTTGATAATGGAAAACCCCTCTTTACCAGACTCACTGATAACTAACTTATCATTGCTAAGACCCCTTGTTGGAGGCAACCAAAAAGGGTTTGCGGAGTCTACAATCTCAACAGACCCTGCAACAACTGCCATGGCAGTGACACCCTGCATGTCTGCTTGCTCTGTGGAGGAGACCACCCTGCTTTTGCCCATTTGTAGTCATGTTTGCATGTCAACAATGGACGCTTCTCCACTTGATCCCTGGAAGAGGTCCCCCCCTAACTTTTGAATTGTCACAATTTCTCCTCTTGCATTCATCATTGCCCTCTCATGGCTCCTCTCTCTCCTCAAAATAAAAAAATCTTTTCCTGAGTTATCCACCCTTATAATGTCGATGCCTTTCAACATTTGCTCTCCAAGCATAATCTTCTCTCTTCTTACCTTCTTTTGGTTCAAAACCTTCAGTATGGTTTTCCTCTGGGCACACTTCCAATTCTCACCCATTTGGTGTCCATCCCCAATCATCCCTCCATTTAAAAATTTGCAGCAGTGATTGAGATTATCTTCAGTCCAAAATCACTCTTGGGCACATGTCAGGCCCTTTCTCTTTCACCACGTTGAGCATATCCTTAGAGGCCCTGTTTATTCCTCTTTTTTGAGCAATTCCAAGGCCCAAATTTTTTCCTTAAATTCTGTGTCTGCCAAAACCTCTCTAAAGACAACTGTAACCAGCGGGTTACTTAGACTTAGTCGAGACGCAATACATTGCATCTCACTGCCATATATGGACTGTACCGCATGTCCATGACGCGCGTTGGTAGATTACGTAAGGACAACATCTTGTATTCACAACGTATCTAGTCTAATCCGATATTTTGGTCTGATTCAGCTACTGCATGAAACATGCAAGATTGTTCTACCTGTAGCCACCGGCTACATTTTTTTGAATCTTCTGCTATCGGCTTTAGACTCTGGGCTCTTGTTACCATACTTGGCAACACACATCAAACTTCGCGACTTCTTTTCTGCCACGTCAAAA
>JAGGAQ010006276.1:0-22000 GCA_017657225.1 Termitomyces sp. T69sscA
GATCTACAAATAAAGTCATTTTCCAACACGATAGTGACAGCGGCGCGACAGGTGGAGCATCGGGACCGCTCGCCAAACCAAGTCAGAATTCCAACAAATTATTCAACTGACTGTAACTTTCCTTTCCGTGTGCTGCGATTCTGTCAGGCCGCTTGCGAGCCATCTGGTCAACTCCTTATCAAAGGCGCCACAAGCGAACGTGAGAGTGTCTCCTCGGAAGTGCCTGCCGAAGCGACAATGAGTTGCACACCCTCTTTGATGACACTAAGCATTGTTTCCTTGTCGGAGGTCCAGGTGTGAACGCGTGGAACCCACACAACAAGATGAGTTCCCCAGTGGGCCAGAGCATGCTTTGCTAGCTGGATGTCAGGTTTTACTTGGTCAGCGTATGCTTGCAAAAACGAGTCTAGTATGGCCGACGCAAAGTCGTCCGCGGCAGGCACATATCTTCGTACAAGATGCACTTCAGCACAAAATTGTCCAATTTCAACGCCTGGAAGGCCAGGTTTCGCGAGTTCCCAGTCTAGGAGGTACAGCTTTCTGAGCTTTTGTTCGTTGTCCAGAGAGACCATGATGTTTCCTGGCCAAAAATCGCCCATAACGAACTAGAAAACAAAATCAATTTCGACGGTTGGCATTCGGATTATTATTGCAAGGCGAGAAGTACTTGCACAATCACGAGAAGCGAGCGTCGATGCACTAATATCCTCTGCCACCTTCTTGACAACAACAAGATCGGCGTCTGCAACTTCCAGTGGCGAATCTGCCAGAGGTGCAGGAACATCGTCTCTTTCACCCGGCTTGAGTGTCTGGATTAACCGTCCGTATGTCACCCATGCAGACAGTTGCAAGGCCTGCTCATGCTTTGCGAAGAATTCCAGAATGCCATCGGGATTTGCACTGCTCCTTTTATGCATATCCCCAATGAAGTCGCCTAGGGATGATCCAATTGTCGCTGCTAGCGAAGTAGATGCACCGGTGTCAATTTGTAGCATGAAATCCTTGAGCGTGAGGGTGTCAGTGCCGCAATCTTCCATGATGAGGGCGTGTTTCTCCGTATCAAAGTCATGAATAGTAGGAACTGTGACAAGGGAATCTGCAGGGAGCCACGCCTTGACGCGTTTCATCGCCTCGTATTCAAACATCTTTGATCACGAAATCAGAATGCTAGTGGTGGGTCTCTTATGAACGGCGATTCGACTTGCCTGGCGATCCAGCGAGAATGCAATGGTAGTATTCTTTACGAATGGCTGGGCGTGTTTTAGAACTAACGTTTCCTGGCCATCAACGGGCTTGATGAGATGGATACGATATGTATAGTTTCCAGAACCGCCGCTGAGGGGAACGATAGTATGACTGGCGTAAATCGTACCAGTCAAGTACGCCTGAATGCCATCGATGGTGGTCAGATCGAGCAGGGTTGCGGTCATAACGCGACGGAGTCCAGAAAGATTTGATTATCTATTCTGTTCAACATCGCCCATTCTCCGCATAATGCATATCATGATCAACTTATTCCACCCCTTGTTTCAACATCCATGATGATCTCTCCAGTCTTTATACGCCTACTAGCTCCCTTTTGTAAACTCTGATAGGTCTATTATCCTCGTTTTGTTCTAGCGTACCCTGCCTTGCATTCCCCAAACGGTGTAATAAGGAACTCCTTCCCAGGGCTCCATAAGGCAACTGACACTTATTTCCAGCTTGCGCCAAACCTTATAATGTCGTCGTTGTTCCAAATGCGTGTAATCTTCCACACACACGACCTAGTGGAGTTGCAGATAGAAGCGATCCATATAACCGAGCGCCTCACACAACAAAAGTACGAAACGGATGAGTAAAGCAGTGACGTTGCAAGGCGGTGTCACCGAAGAGCCAGAAATACATGTCCTGCCTGCCCCTGTCCCGAAAGGGGTTGCAAGTGTTGTATTTTGTTTTACGTGTTTACATAGTAACCGATAGATGGCGGCTTGAGCTATCAGGAATCAGAACGTGGCCGGCTCCAAACTGAGCTTGAAGCCTACTGGCACGCTTGGAGAGATATAAAGGTTACAAGGAGTTTCTGGGTAACGGATGTTAATGGGTGACGTCATCACTATGTGCGCGGACTCAAAAGTGATTCAACGGCGCACTCCGCGCTCGAACAAAAATAATCCATTTCTAAGGGCGTTCCCATCGCGATACGCTACTAGTACTAAATATGTATACAGAAATCACAAGGTCGGTAACAAATACCCCGTACCATCGATAACGAAAACGTTGAAATGCTAAACGTGATTCGAGAAAAGTGCCGCGCCACCGTACCTGAATTAAAAAGTCTAACCTATTGCCGAACGACTTTATACTACAGGCTTCTATGAGTAGATGACGATGTAGTACCATAGCCAGTACATAGGGGTATATGCGCGGACCACTGTACCGGTTATCATGATCATGCATCCATGACCCACTTGGCAACCAACTATACGCATGAGTCAAAGGTAAACGTTAAACGTTGTGATACATTCACGTTAACACCCAAAATACCGTATTGCCCATGTATGTAGAGCCAAGAGAATTGAATGTGATAACGATCAAGCCTCGATATCACAAGCTATGCATCTCATGAAAGTAAGTTTGATCTATACACGGAACAAAATATGTAGTCCAATTATTAAATGTCCAGGGCACCCCCAATTGCACATGTGAAATTGGTGTCTATAGACGCTTTGCAGAGTAATGTAAAACTGTAGATACAAGTAACAAGTTACACATGATACATGAGTACATATGGTACAAAGGGGGGTATCGTGCAATTCGTGCGGATATATACAATTTGGCATGATGAGAATTAGACGGATGAAGGCGTAAGCATAGCGAGAAGGAAAGCACGAGAACAGGAGAGAACAGAGCAGCAAGTAACCCGGAAGTAAATGGAAAATGAAGAAAAAAAAACGCATCAGAGCCCGGCCACCGTAGGAGGAGCATGACACGACTCTACCACCACATTGCCGTCCTCCTCGCACCTCTTATGGCATCCCCATCCCCATCCCCATCCTCCCCGCGGTCCATCACGCTCCTCCCCCTCACTCTGCCTCTACCCCTGCCCCTGCCTCTCCTTTCAACGCCAGCAACAGCTGGAACAACACCCACATTGCGATCCTCATGTCCGCCATCTCGAACTTCATATCTCAAGCGACTGCTCCCAATCCCCTCATAGGCAACGCGCAACACCTTCTCCCTCCCACACGCCAACGTCCCCTCCACAGGGACCGGCCTCTCTCCACCTAGCTGATAGCCACCGAACCCCATCCCGGTGCCCATCCCATACGCATAGCCCGTCCTCCCGCTCCCAAAACGCGCACCATTTCCAAGCCCCGTATACCTGCACCCCCACGCATACCCGAACCCATACCCAGCCCCGACCGGCAGCCCTTTCGTCACATTCTCCATCGCCTTCACCCTCAGATGCACCGGATTCTCCACGTTCCTCACCCTGAGCACCACGTTGCCCGGCGGTGCGATGCCGTGCACAGCCCGGAACGGCGACCGCGGCGGCACGGGATGCGGCTTGAACCTCAGCTCGTACGGCAGCGGCTCGGGCAGCGCGGTCCGCGGCAGCTCAAGGTCCTCATCTTCGTCCGCGTCAAGCGGGCGGAGCTGGATGGGCCGGAGAGTGTAGTCGTCGGTTGCATATAGAGAGGGCGTGCCCAAGAAGACACGCACGTCGACGGCGCGGACACGTGAGCCGGGCGGGTTGAGTGTGCGGAACCGGCGGGCTTTGGAGGTTGCGCGGGCACGTGAGGAAATGTGGAGGCGGAGTGAGGCGGCGGCGTATGTATCCGGGACCGGAGGAACAACGAACATCGCCGCGCTCATGTACGCGTGTTGGAACCCCTTCGCGAGGTCGATAAGCTGTGCGAAGCGGCGGAGTATGATATTTGTTGTGGGTGTGGTGGCTGTGTCGTCACTGCAGTGTTGCAGTGTGGGCGAGGCATTTCCGGGACTCCGAAGGGTCGAGCATGTGGCGTCAGGGAGAACGGGGAGCGGAGCATCGGTTGGAGAGACAGGGGTTAGGTGTGAAGTGCTGCAATTACAGCGACGGACGACGGTGGTGGTGATAGGGGCGGGTGTAGCAGCGAGGAACCATGTTTTAGATCTGGGCTGGCGGAGAGGAGACGCAGGGGAGGGTTTGGAGCACGGTGTGGAGGGAGGGGAAGTCGAAGGTGATGTGGCGGCAGTGGAGACTGATGAGGAGGAGTTGCTGGAAAAGGAGAGCCACGAGCGACGAGAAGAGGACGACGAGGAGTCCGAGGACGAGGACGAGGAACACGTAGGACAAGGAGAATTCAGATTTCCACCGCTGTCCTTTCTCCGAGGCGCCAGTCGCTCGGGTGCCTTGCCCTTTCTCCGTCGGCGTTCTTCCTCTTCGCTTTCCACAACGATAAGCAACGACTCCAAGAGCTCGGCGTTGCGTCGTTTCTGGCAGTCTTGGCCCCGGGTCGACAAAGGAGTGGTGGAGCGCTGCTCCAGAGGAAACAAAGGACCCTGCATGCTGGTAAGAACTTCGCTGAAGGGCACGGCACGCGAGTCGTCGAAAAGGGGACGAGTAAAAGGAGACCTGGACTTTGGCTGGGAGGGAGTCTGCGGGCGAGAAACGGGATACGCGGGAGGCTGTGGCATCAAGTCATAGACGAAAGGGTCCTGTTCGCGCGGGACAGAGGCTTCCGCGAGCTTGTAGGAGAAGACTGCGCGACGGGGCACTCGCCAGGGCACGCGAGACTCGGGCTCACCTGCATGGGCCGTGCGAAGATCATCTGCGCGGCGCTTGTCCTCGAGCTCTCTCCTGCGGAGTGCAAGTGTCTTGAGCTCGCGTAAGCGCTTCTTACCCTGGTCCCAGATCTTCTCACAGTCCTTGAGGCGCTGGACGCGACGGAACTCGTCAACACGGTCTAGTTCAGCGCGCTGCCTGTCCTTGAGCGCCTTTTCCTCCTCGTCGTCCAAGAGACGGCCGAACGGGACAAAGCAAAAGTCAAAGTCCTCATCCTTGACCTCTGCGATGCGGGGATCGTCGTTGCCGGTGACGTAGATGCCCTTGAGACGGAGAAGGAGTATCTTTGCGAGATGTATGTCGTCGTGTGCGTACGCGACATGGACCTGGTCCTCGAGGGAGCGAGGCGGAGACGGGGGAGAGTCGTAGTAGTCGGTGGCTGCGGCGCGGCGGTCCTGGGAGGCGCGCCGGGCGAGGGCGGCATGGGAGACCTGGCGAGAGCGGCCACGGGGGAACATGGCGCGACGGGAAACGGGATTGCAACGGTCAATTATAAAGTCTAGTTATACAGCCTCGAGGCCTGCGGCACTTGCCGAGTCCCGTGGGAACCGGCCTTGTCCCCTGGCTCGCCCTTTCCTTTTCGGTCCCCGCCCATGCATTGATCATGTCTCATCTGGCCAGCGTCTCGGCATCGTTCTAAACATTTGTGCCAGCGTAGACTGTACAACAATTGTTCGTCACTTCATTACTGCGTCCCGGGCGTCTAGATATCTCAATTCTCCCATTCAATCCCTCCCTGTCTACTCAGTGCCCACATCACACATGCCCGCCCAATCCCCGAGCCCCATCATGTATAGTAAATCTCACGTACTCTGCCCAATCTCCAATCTCTACCCCCATATATCGACGCCCACTACGGCAACTTACACCCCATCTCTGATCCCGAGCGTCCATCCAAACACTTTAATTTCAACCACTGCCCACATCCGAGCACCTCTGACCATCCAACGCACTTGCCCCATCAACGATCTGTCTATCAGTGGCGACGCGTGTACTTATCTCACAATTGATGTGCGTATGTATGACCTCTCCCCACACGGCGTGCAGCCTGTGTATACCCAAAGTGGCGGTGAATATCGCCTCGTTGCTCCAGCGCAATAAGCGCTCGTTTCTATTAAACGTTGACATACATGACTCGGCGCAAAGGTTCAAGCGACACCGAGCTTGTACTGTAAGGATTCGCGTATGTACAGGTCCGATAGTAGCGCCTCATTGTTTCACCTACCTGCTGATCCTCAAATGTGAAGGAAGCGCGTGGATCACTTCTCTATGTATCACAATCTAGCATCTCTTATCATTCGGTCTCGATTCAAATAATGCGTGTCCACGTACATATGCGCCTACACGCAGATCATTAGACTCAGATTCACAATTATACAGCAAGATGCGGCAAAAAGGCGCGGAAGATCTTCGGTTTCCGGCGAGCAATCAAATGTCTTCAAAGTCCATATCCATCTCATCGTTCTCAATACCAAGCTCTACATATGATCTCTTCAGACCGTTTCACTCGCTACGTCACATACATATGGATCCTTCGCAATACAGCACGGGTTCTCACCGCTGGAATACGCATTAAAAGAGAAAGGAATGACATAATGTCGCAGGCTCGATCGGCAGCTGATCACAATAGAACAATGGTTCCCCGCATTTTTGTTAACCGCGATTGAATCCGGCCGCGGTGGCGCGCAGCGGCACTGAACGGAGGCAATAAGAATGTGATATGTTCCGCCCACAGAACGCCTATTTTTTGATACACGTTCCCTCACGTACCAATTTGTGCAATCCAGACCATCTCCAATCTCAAGTCTGGGTATACTAGCCAAGCCCTTATCAATACTCCAGCTACACGCACACACTCGAGCTACCACTCGATCCTCCAGGCTCCAACCAGGCACAGAGCCCTCTTCACATGCCTACCCACAAGCTTCTGGATCACCAGACTGGCGATGTTCCCATCCCCAGATCCCGAGTCTACAAAACCTGCCGTATGAAGACTGCACTACCGATCGATGGAGCGACATTAACTATATAGATTATCGCCGTAATCTCCATGCCTCCTCAAGGGTCTCTAAATTCTTAGCCCCTCCCGTTCGTCGATACAGTGGCCAACGAACGCACACCCTCACGTGCTCCCGCCAAGGTCAAAAAGGGAAGCACAAGTATGCCCTGAACACGCCAAGCAAAGCTCCTCCACTCGTCTTAGTCTTGAGTAAGAGGTATAGCCTAAGGCACATAAGCACTGCCTATCAGAGTCATCATCCAAAGCATACTCTATACAAGTCAACCGTTAACACCGCGATCGCCGTCCCAGAATTCCCGATGGCGCGCTGAGCTAGTTGCGCATCCTTTACTTCCTATACACTATATGCCTGCCCAATCGCACTCGCACCGGGAACCGTCACCCGGTCCGGCGGTCCAATTGCAAGTCTATGTTTGTTACATTACCTACGACAACGGCCAATGCACACAAGTATGTACGTACATACACTATGCCCTGAGAGAGAGTAGACAAAGCATACTAGGGTCCGCGCTGATTGGCCGTGGGTAAGTAATTGGTTGGGTGCGAGAAGCAAAGACCCGTGTGATTGGTTGAAGATGGTCGTTCGAGTTCCCCCCACAGTGGAAGATACCCTACTGGGTCTCCATGCTAGTGTACAAAGGGACTTGTTGTGGCAGTTCCAAGGTCGGACATTGGCCATGATTAGCGAAGAGAAGACGGTTAAACCGTCGACACCATTGTTGTTCATGGAAAAACAATTGAGAGAAAGTGTGCTATATATAAGACCGTGGTGCGCAGACCAATTAGAGTTGCAGTGTGAGAGGAAGAAAAACTAAAATTTCGAGGGTGTAGAGACTCGCTTGGCATGTCGAACTCGGATTCTGAGAAAGTGCGGGACGGCAGAAGAACATGCAAGGGAACTAGCCGCGGAAGAACGTTCCCAAGAGAAAGAGAAAAACAATGGAGCAAAAGTGACAGAAGACCGAGAAGAGGCGTCTGAATGTGTCCTGGTCTGGAAGCAGCATACATGCTATCCTGAATCCCGAAATTTTAGGTAGTTTCAACCTTCAACGATATCGAGGGGCTAGGCCCAATTGGCCATCATAAATGCTCCATGCCAGTAAAGCTCACATCAGTAACTTTTTTTTAGATTCTCTCGCAGCGGGCTTGGGCGGAACATTGCGCGAGAGACTGCATGACATGCAGAATGTCAACTCCACTTTAATGTCAACCCACTTTAAGCAAATAATCTGTGGTTGTTACATTGACATATGCGTAAAAATCTATCCTTTAGTCTTAGATGTGTGCCAAGGGAAAAAATTTTCGCGTATGTACATACATGCTTACTATTTACAAGTGATCGTTGTGTGTGCCCTTGTTCGGTGCCTATGGTAGTCCAAAACGGCTGAAAAAACTTGAAGCGATTTGAGCGTGAAAGAAGCAAGCAGAAAAAAAGGGTGAGTACACCATACTTGGAATGACTAAAACCGAGACCCACCTCTTCGACTTCTCTTTCCCTTGTCCCTTTTTGTTCTCAGAACCGGAAGATGCTTTATCCACCCGTCCAGAACTTGATTCAGCTGGCGTACTAAGCGGCCGGAGAGGCGGGCCGTATATGTCACCTGCATCCCATGCCATAGGTATCAGTGCGACAGGTAACAGCCAAGTGGCAGACAGGACCACTCCGTTCCCTAAACATAGAAGAAAAATAATGAATATCACGACCAGAATGGATAGTTTGTTTGAAAAAAAAAATAAGAAGATAGTTCGGAGATGGGATGACCGTACCTCTATCGCACGCAGATATTCTCGTCCAGCTCCATGCTATGAAAACACCAATATAGCTTAGGAGCGGTGACAAACGCCGCAGAACTTTGACAGTCGGCAACATCGGCGCGGGGATTACCATCGTCGGTACCTTTTTCAAAAACCATGTAAGGGCTGTGGTAATCATCGCTGCGCGTTGAGTAGCCTTCATCTGGCTCGAGTCAAGAGTCGCCATTACAGGTGGAGGAAGGTATAACCTATATCCCCACCAAGTGGTAAGCACGGAAATCTTGGTAGTTGAAGGCACCCATTGTGTTTCCATCGTTGTGGGAGGTGGCACATGATTTACTTGGTCAGGATTGGATACCTCTCTAGACTCTGCGATCTCGACCTCCGAATCCGCTGCGGGCTCCAGCGGAGAATACAACATCACGCCCTTCTCGGCATGCTCGGTGTGTCGTATACCCGAATCTGGGTGCGTCGGTGGCGGTCCATCGACCTGTTCCCTGGATTCGGGTGCACGTCCAGGTTCCATACCTTCCAAAGCGGACCAAACACTCTGCCGGTGTGCTCCACGACTTGGCGCCGAGATGCCCGAGTCGTCCCCGTTCATCACATTCTCCGAGGATAGCAGCCTCATCGTCTTAGCATCGACATTCTCCGGAATCGGCGGGCCCTTCCCGTCGATAGGAGGTGCAGTACTGGTGCCAGTGCTAGTGCCGTCTTGGCTCTCATGGCTCGTACCTTGCTGTGAAGTACCCATTCCGATGGCAGCAGTCACGCTTGGAGGCAGAGACTCTATCATCTGCCGGATCTTTAGCGCAAATGTCTTTGGCTCTGGAATGTCTTCTTGAGGTTCAGCTGTAGCTCCAGAGTCATTCTGCGCGTTTGTTGCGTCTGTTGCTATATAGGGATTCGAGACGTCGTTGATTTGCCATGAAGGAGGTGGAAAGACAATTTTTGGCCGAGTCTTAATTCCCAGGCGGTCCCCTGCGAACTGCTTAAAGCGAGATATCGCTGTGGGCTTAGACGTGGGCACCGTATCGGACTTTGATGAGGAGGGTGCGTTTGCAGTTGCCATTACTGAAGAGGTTAAAGAATCAGCACGGCCACTGATTGAGTTATCATTCTGACGTCATAAAATTTATACTCCGAGAGCATCAGGACTTGCAAAGGCCAGTGTCCGACTTTACTTTTTTCATGCTTTCATACTAATTACTTACTAACCTGATATCTACAGGCTGCACAGAATGACAGCTATGGTCGCATCGGTAACGATACGCCACGATAAACCTCGTGAGAAAATGGCAGTGTCTAGAAATGGGCAAGCGGGGTACCGAAGGTAATTGAATGTACCATGATGACTATGCACTAAATTGGGTATCCAGTTGTGTCTCTTAGATTCATCGCTAGGTTTGAACCTTCGTTCGCTGTCGCCGGCTGTAATTATCGTGAGGCCGCCGGTAGTATTTACAGGATACTGCCTCACACACGCGGTAGTTCCTGAGACAGACATCTCCAGTTTGCTAAATCCTCTCAAGTCCGGATCGAGCGCCAGGAAATTGGTAAGGTATTCTTGAGCGGCACGTCGGCACCGTGTCCGACTCGAAGTTTCCTGGTGGAGAATTGTGCCGAACACTGGCCGAGTTTTGCCCAGCTTTGACTTTGATGTTGGTCAGGCGTCTTCAGCGACCATATGTGCTCTGTTCCATACACACCATTCGTCATTCTCTAAGCATGAGGTAACCTATTCATGCCAACTTTCGTACACGGCGTTTGTTTTGAAAATAGGCATAGGAACCGGGCACCTCAGTTCTAGGACACAGCGACATTTGCGATTGGTGACCTCGAGTGTCCTGAGCGACATCTTACCAATCCTTCTTACTTCGCTATTTCGAAAAGTACCTCGTGCCTTCAATCGCTTGATGAGCGCGTTAATACCTCTAGCAAGAATGCCATACCTTCCAGTCGACACAACTCGGTCCGATTTTGTACCTCTTGCATTATTGTTTCATACTCGGTCCTTTTCTCAACGTCCGTCAAGTCCCGTGTGCCTGTTCTCTCTGAACTCGTCACTATCTATAGACGGTTGCGTATGCCAACAGGTCAGCCACTACCAGAATCTTATTAAAGTCCTCCGCCAGCATACGATGCAACGGGCCTGAATCTACCGCTGGCCATCCGCGCTATCAGCATTCTGACCATCTCCAGCATTTCTCCTTATGTCAATCTTGAGGGTATCATTAGCTTATCAATATCATCTGGCCTGGGCAAGCTTAGCGTCACTATTCTGATCTTTTTAGCTATTGACGAGAACTGAAGAGGTGTTCGGTCCGACATTCATTATCATCTCTGCTCTCATCCGCTGGTTATTCCTCTTGAATCATCGATCTGTCTGCCATCGCTGTCTGCCATCGGGAGGCATCCCTTGGAGATGGTCTTTTGGTCTCGCGCCACTGCTTTGCATTCATCGGGACAGTTTCAAGAATCAGTGTACGTGCGCCTATCTATCATGCGCATGTCTACTTATGTCGATATGAAGGTTATCACGAGCTCATCATCATCGTCATTATCTGGTCTGATAAAGCTCTCTCAATGTTTGATCTTCTCTCCGCTATAGACTCTGTGACGAAATCTGAAGAGATGTTCGGTCGGACATTGATCATTATCTATGGCTTCACTTTGACTTTTTTCCACTGGTTCTTCCTCTCGTCTTTTTTCCCACTGGAGTCCTAGTCCAGACAAAATACAATTAGGAGAGGCACTCCATACGGACGACGTTTTGGCTTCGTTCATATCACGCCACTGTCCCGCAACTAACTCGTCTATGAACCAGTGTACGCGCGCCTCTCTGCATCATGTCTATGTCTACTGATGTAGGCTTTAAGGTCATCAAAGCTTATCATCATCATCTGGTCTGGACAAGCTCTCTCAACGATCTAATCGGTAGCTATACACTCTAGTGACGAAATCCAAAGAGATGTTCGGTCCGACATTGATTATCATCTCTGGATTAACTATTCTCGCCATAGTTCTGAAATGTCTTTCTCAGGAATGAGTTGTTTGTCATTGAAACTGGGGGTCTGATTGTCATGCAGGCGCCCCATACAGATTGAACCCGCGTATTAATCAGTTTATCTGTTTTCGCGCGTGTGCGCGATGCTCGTTAATTTACTCTGGTCCATATACATCTCGTTAATATACGGCCCCATTATATCATCCTTCAGGCTCATGTCTGCCCGCGGAAGCGTCAGGTCACAAAACAAGAGGCCCACCGCTCTTTTCATCCCGAACAAGAATATCCCCTCGCCAGTCGTCCAGTCCCTCAATTGATCGTCTTAGAGGTAGGAATGTCCAACGTGAAGAAACGCGGAAAAACGAAAGTATTTGCAAAATCATCTGCGTGCTGGAATTTGCTCTCTTACAGGATGAGTCACTCATCGTTGCGAGACTTTGTGGGGCCAATCTCTGATGGCCGCGAAAGATTTGCTTACGCGTTTTTTGGCGTTCTTTCAACCCGAACAGGGTGGCACTTCTGCCACAAAAATCAGGCTTATTGCACCGAACAGTTTCGTACCCATTTTGAGGGCCCCGGCACATAATGCTAGGCACATTGGATTATGAGAGGTAATGCTACACAAAACCTCGCTTCGTCGTGTATCTAAACTAAACACCCCTTATCCAGCTTGATATCCTTTATGACACAGAAAGGCACCAGTCAATGGCCAACGCTCAGGGGGCACCTTATAGAAAGGCGGTCAGAAGCGACGCTTCCCCACCAACACTAACCCTCTCTAGTCTAGTCTAGGCAACATGAGGTTCTCGATCTCAAATCTCTGGTCGAGCTATGTACCGATGACTCGGACACGGAGAGCGACGGCGAGCCGCTGACCACCCCCACGCGCGTGCGGCGCTTACCCCCCCCAGCTGGCGATCTACCCGCGCCTCCAAAAACCTGTTCGCGAGCGTACGCATGATCTAGGGACCAAGGCCACGCTGGCGAGGACTGCGTGGCTGGAGAGGGAGCTCGGAGACTGCGGGTGGTGACGGAGACGCTGGAGCATGTTACGCAGGAGCTGCGGAGGTCGGATTGGGACCTTGATGAGGAGCGGAGGGGCACGAGGGTGCGAGGCGCAGCTTGGGAGGGTGGAGCGCGAGTTTTGTGAGGAGTGTTAGGGATATGAGGAGACGATGGCGCGGCTTGAGGAGGAGCGCGGGGTTAGTTGGTCTGCGCGGGTTCAGCTGGAGCGGCTTGGTCAAGGCTTGATGGCGAGCGTAGGGCGGGCTGAGCTGGATGAGGTGAAGAGCGCTTATCAGCGACGTATTTGGGAAGTGATAACGACGGCGAGGCCTGTTGCTGGTACACCAGCACGAAGCTCTTTCACTACTCCTGAGTCGAACGAAACCAGGACGAACAAGGATGATTTACTCAGGCCCTTTGTCCATGATCCTGCGGATGCAGTCTTCTCGGTGAAAGACCGCACAGGGCGGTATGTGCTCCAGGACGCCCAGAGACATACGCGTTACTTACCTACTTTGACTGTGTCAGAGTCGAAGTCAGCTCTTCTGCTCTTCGACTAGTCCCGAGTCGAACGAAACCAGGACGAACAAGGATGACCTACTCAGGCCCTTTGTCATGATCCTGCGGATGCAGTCTTCTCGGTGAAAGACCGCACAGGAACGGTATGTGCTCCAGGACGCCCAGAGACATACGCGTTACTTACTTTGACTGTTTCAGAGTCGAAGTAAGCTCTTCTGCTCTTTCACTAGTCCCGAGCCGAACGAAATTAGGACGGACAAGGATGATCTACTCGTTCGTGGTTCTGCCGATGCCGGGATATGAGGAGACGATGGCTTGGCGCTTGGTCAAGGCTTGAGCATGAGTATGTGCGGACTGAGCTGGATGGAGTGAAGAGCGCTTATCAGCGACTTCTTTGAGGAAACAGTGACGACAGCGAGCCCTGTCGCTGGTACACTTGCACGAAGTTCTCTCACTAGTCCCGAGTCGAGCGAAACCAGGACGGACAAGGGTGATTTACATGATTCTGCGGATGCCGTCTTTTTGTGAAAGACCGTATTGGAACGGTATGTGTTCCAGGATGCCCAGACAGACGCGTTGACGCAGAGTCGAAGTCAGCTCTTCCGCTCTTTCGCTAGTCCCGAGTCGAACGAAACCAGGACGGACAAGGATGATCCACTCGTGCATGGTTCCGCGGATGCCGTCTTTTCCGTGAAAGACCACATGGGAACGGTAACGCCGGCACGACGCTCTTTCACTGCGAACGAAACCAGGATGGACAAGGATGATTGACTTAGGCCTTTTGTCCATGATCCTGCGGTGAAAGACTGCATGGGAACGGTAACGACGTCGAGGCCGGTCGCTGGTACCGGCACGAAGCTCTCACTACGAACGAAACCAAGACGAACAAAGATGACCTACTCGGGCCTTTTGTCCATAATCCCGCAGATGCCGTCTCTTCGGTGAAAGACCGCACGGGAACGGTACGTGTTCCTGCTCAGACACAGACTTGTCACTTACTCCCCACGCAGAGCCGAAGCCAGCCTTCTGGATCGTCTACCGCGCTCCTGTGCAGGGACAGCACCGCCGCTTTTTTGATATACGCGGCACGAATGGATGTGTGGGGATATAGATGCGTGCTGGAGCGGGAGGGGGCGTTGCTACATGTCCACTAGTATAACAATTGAATATACACGCTACGGCGATAAACACTCCATGCCCAGCTCGCGCCCCACGACATGCCCGCACCGAGGCTCGTGTCCACCCGCGGCGAGGTCAGGCCCCGCAAGACACAACACGGGCGGGGCAGCAGCGCTCGTCGCACCCCGAAGGAAAATACCCTCCTCCCCCGACCGCACCTCGTCCAAGCCCGCCAGCTCCCCCTCGCCCTCACACTCGCCGTCGCCGTCCTTGAATACAAAGAACCTCGCCTTCGCCTTGGCCGTGGCCGCGCCTTCGGCGCCCTCGGCGGACACACGCGCAAACGTCGTCCCCATCCGCGCGCGCACGTCCCTCAGCACGCGCATGCCCTCGTCCCACCCCCTCACGAACGCCGTGCGCGCCTCGGCGCGCGCTGCGGTGCCCATCCCGCCCTGCCCTGGCCCTGGCGGGGGGGAGAGCGCGAGGGACTCGAGCGAGGGGAGCGGGGGGACGATGTGGATCTTGGGCGGGAGCGGCGGGGGGGATGCGGGGGCGGGAGTGGGGGCGGGGGTCGCGGCGTGCGGGGATGGCAACGGGGACGGGGACGGGGACCGGCGCCGGAGAGTGACAGTCGCGCTCGCGAGCCCGCGTCGACCGCGTTTCGCGCGCCGCTGTTCGGGCTGTTGTGCTAGGACTTGCTCGCCTGCGCCCGCGGTGGCCCCGGTGCGCACGCGGACACGCGCGCGGTACGCCTCCTCCCACGTCTTCCTCACCGCCTTCTCCCTTTCCCTTGCCCTCTTCACGCCCACGAGCACGACGCGGCGGCCCAGCGCGGCCCACCACTCCCCGTCTTGGCGAAGGAGGCCCGCGCACGCGTCGAGGACGAGGTGGCGCAGCGGGAGGCGCGCGAGGAGCGCGTCGATGTCTGCGTCGCTGACGCGCGAGGCGGAGGCGTCGAGGAACGCCAGGCGGGCGGGGGCGGGGGCGGCGGCGAGGGGCTGCGCGACGGGGCGGGCGGGGACGCGGATGCGCAGGGCGGTGAGGGCGCGGGAGGCGCGGGCGTGCAGGAGGCGGGCGAGGGCGTCGTCGAGGCGGAAGAAGACGATGGGTTGGGCGAAGCGCGCGGGTGCGGGTGCGGCGTCAGAGTCGGAGTCTTGTACGATGGAGGGCACGGGCGGGGTGCGGGGCCACGCGGAGAGCGCGTGGAGCGTCGAGTCAAAGTAGGAGCCCTGGGGGCGTTGAGCGGGCGTGCTGCGCAGTGCGTGCGTGCGTGCGTACCTTGTGGAATTGGTAGTATGTGGCCTTTTTTACGCTGGCGGGGGTGAGTTGGGGACTGCGGGGTGGGTGGGACTTACTAGGGCCGGAAGCGCAGGGAGAGGTAGTCGAGGGACATGGGCGGGGTGAACATTGCCTCGAGGAGCTCGGGGGAAAAGTTGGTGGGGCCGATGCGGACGGCGAGGGTGCGGAGGCTGGGCAGGAGGGGGAGGAGGTTGGCGAGGACGTCGGCGTCGACGGCCCAGGTGTCGACGGCGAGGTGCTGGACGAGGTGCGCGGCGGCGGGGGCGGTCTGTGCGCGGAGGCGGCGGTAGAGGCGGGGCGCGGTCTCGGGCTGCCTGATGGCGACGGCGCGGAAGAGGCGGTCGAGGGGGATGCCGGCGTGGGGCAGACAGCGCGTGAGGGCGAGGACGGTCTGCGGGTCGGCGACGTGCTCGACGATGCAGCCGTACAGCTCGGGCGGGAGATGAGCGAACATGGCAGTCATCAATTTCTATTCTACTATCTCATCAAATCCATCGCAGGGCCCTGCCACGGCCCCGGCCCCGCCTGCCACCCGTCCATCGCGCCCAGCCCGCCCCGCCGCACGCCCCGCCCAATGATCCCCGACCTCCGCTCCTGCCCCCGCGTCCGCATCCCCGGCTGCAAGTCCAGCGCACGCTGCAGCGCCGCCCCCGCGCCGGGCCCGGGGCCAGGGCCCTGCAGGTACCCCTGCGCAACCGGCATCTCCTGCACCGGCGGCGGCGGCGGCGGCGGCGGGTCGTCCCAGAACCCGGGGCGCACGCGCGGGTCCCCGCCGTCCAGCGCGCGCTTTGGCACCATCCGCGCAAAGCGCGCGGGGTCGTCGCGCACGGGGTCCAGCACCACCCCGGACGCCGCGAGGCTGTCCTCGTCAATGTGCAGCAGCCGCCGCAGCTCGGCGTTCTCGTGCTCCAGGCGCGCGATTTCGGTCTCGCGCTCGAGTGCCCAGTCGGGTGCGGGAGCGTCGTCCGAGTCGAGGAGGCGCAAGAGGTCGGCAGGCGAGACGGCGGTGTCGTCGGGTGCCTCGCCGGCCATGGTGCGCACGAGGCCGTGCAGGTGCTGCGAGAGCCGGCAGAGGACCTGTGCGGTTTCGGTCGAGGAGAGGAGGTCGGAGGACATGGATTGCGTCTCGCGTGCTTGCAGGAGCGTTTCGTAGTGCCGCGTGAGCGTGAGTTCGTGTCGCTGCGCTGCGAGCTGCGGGCGTGTCATTGCATAGTCTGTGCGGCGACTCGAGACGTACCGCGTGGTTGCGAAACTTGGACATGATCGTCTCCAGCGTCGTCTCGTATTCCTTGAGCAGCAGACTCAGCTGCTTGTTTTCGTGCAGCAGCATTTGGTTTTCTATCACTGTCCGCGCACTCGCGCGCTCGAGCTCGGATTCAAACGTCTCTGCAGGGCGTCAGGCAGTGTGCCGCCGCACGACGCAGACGCACCTTTGGACAGGTCAGTGTTGAACCTGCGCAGTGCAAACCCCGACACGGCATGTGCAGCCTCGGTCTGGGGGACGGTGAGCGGGGCCCAACCGCACATTGACGACCAACCTTGAGAGACGCAGTCTGTGCATGCAGCGAGGCGGCAAACTTTTGGTTGTGCGCGAGCTGCTCGCCGAGCTCGTGGACAATCTGGTAGAGCCTGAGCATGTCGTTGTCCATGGCAGAAACCCGGCAATCAAAATACAGTCCGTACTACTACAAATGTACATTTACAGCGTCTCGCCGATCGTAAAGTGCACCTGGTCGCCCTCGCCGAGCGTGAGGCGGACGGGCAGGCGCGTGTCGATGCGCACGGGGGCGTTGTTCCCGATGAAAAAGTCGCCGCGGGTGTAGTTGCGTATCGCCGCCGCCTCCTCGTCCGTGAGCGCGCGCGGGCGCTTCGCGGGCCGGAACGTCGACGTCGACGCGCCGGTGTACGCGCCGCTGTAGTCGCTGTAGTACTGCTGCTGCAGCGTCGCGCTGTTGAGCGTCGCGTACATGGGCGGCGGCGCGAACGCGTGCTCGTGCGCGTGCGCGTGCTGCTGCTGCTGCTGCTGCTCGGCGTCGGGGTCGGGGTACGCGCACGAGGCGGCGAGGCCGCGCTTGACGCAGCTCTGGCGGGGTGAGCGCGGGGCGCACGGGGCGGCGGGGGCGGGGACGGGGCGTACCTGGCACGGGAGCTGCTCGCTGCAGCGCGTCTTGCCCGAGTGGCAGGCGACGCACGCCCTGCGCACCGACGGCGTCTTTGCTGGAGGGATCAGTCAGTGCGGCCCGGCGCGATCGGCGGGATACGGACGCTTGCGGCCGCTCTCGGGCGCCGGCGGCGGCGGCGGGGCCGGATCGGGGTGCTGCTGCAGCTGCTGGGGCTCAATCGCCTCTTGGCCCTCGTTCATGGCGTCCGGGCTGACGTAAGCTCACCACGGCTGACGTAACCCCGGCCAAAAACGCCCCACGCCCGGCAACCCCCGCTTACATAACCCCCTCGCGCTCTCTCCTGGACCATGTCCGACTTTGACTTTGCGTTCGACCCGGCGCTGTTCCCGAACCCGCCGCCCCTCCCGTCGTCCGCCGACCTCTTCTCTCCAGACGAGACCCTCGACCTCCAGTTCTTCCTCGACAACTTTGGCGCCCTCGACTGGCAGCACGACCCGTACCCCTATCCCGAGCCCATCGCCGGCCCCACGCCCCCGCCCGCGCCGCTACCCCTGCCCCCGCCGCCGCCGCCGCCGCCGCCACCGCAGCAGCCAGACGCCCCCCCGCGCGCGCGCCCCCTCCTCTCCTCGCCGCAGAAACGCCTGAACCACATCATGTCCGAGCAAAAGCGGCGCAACGCCATCCGCGACGGGTACGCGCAGCTCATCGCGCTCCTCGCGCCCGCCGGGTCCAAGCACGAGATCGGCATGCCCACGCGCGGGCGCCCCAAGGGCAGCGGCCTCCGCGGCAAGGGCCAGACGAAGGGAAAGAGCGGCGTGCTTTTTCGCGCTGTTGAGTATGTGCGATGGCTGGAGGAGGGCCGCGATGCGCTTCGCGCGGAGGTGCGCCGGGTCGAGGCCGCTGCGGGTATACGATACCCGTAGTGCTCGCATTCTATGTATACGACTTTCGCCTCGACCTGGTCTCTGTCCCCCGCGACGCCTGGCTGTACACCCCCCCGCCACCGCGCGCTAACCATCCGTGTCCAATAGATCAACTAGTCCTGCGCACATGAGCAGATCCACTCTGCGCTGGCTCGAGGAAGGCCGCGGGCATCCGATATACGTAGATATTGTGGTACTACATGTCTCGTTCTACATAGACGACCTCTCCACCTCGACCCGCTCTTTGCCCTCCGCGACGCCTGCACAGCGAGCGTCACCTCCCGCCACGGCGCTCGCTAATCATCAACCCGCCCAGTGTCCGATTGATCAACCGGGGTTCGAGCAGCGGCATTGGAGAGGCGCGGCGGGATCGCTCGGACCTCTGGTGCGACGCGACGGGTGCTTTCTCGCGTATTGAGGCGCGATGTGGGGAGGGGAGTGTGCGCTGCTCGAATCGGTGGTTGGATGCGCGGGAGTAGGATGCCACGGGTGGGCGGAGCTGCTCGGTTGTCACGTATCACGTTCGTGTGGACGGGCAGCCGGTGTGGGTGCGAGGCATCAGGGTTGAGGGACGTCCCATGTGGAACGCCGTTGTTGGAATGTCTGTCGGGTGTTGATCATCAATACTCGGCTGATTTGATTGCATAGACATCAGGAAGGGAGGGGAGGAACAACGTGGATGTGGGGAATGGGACACTATGTACATTGCTCAGGCTAGCATGTACGGAATGTAGATGTTGCGTCGTGATGGAACGAATTCTCTTACCTGGATGTGGGGAATAATAATACACTGCATTCTTGCATGTACGGAATGTAGTTGGTTCGCTGTAATGCAATTCAAACGCAGGTGTAGTAGAATATTCGACATCAAAATTTCTCCCGCCCACCGATCGTGCGAAGCGCATTTGCCCGGATTCTGTTCATGCCGAGCCTCGAAATTGGGCTAGGCAGATCATCCGGACATTTCTACATGCCGATGCAGCACTCATCTCACTTCGGGTGATGGTGTCCTTGACCGTGGGACGTTTTCGCTTGGGGTCTCGGTCCATGCACTCGAATGGCGGAAATCAGAGACGCCATGCACCCGATGATACCACTCGTGGTTCAAACGCGAGTAGAATATTACAGTTTCTCCCATCGGTCGAGGCACGGGCGACGGTGCGAATGTTCAAGCCAGCCTCGGACAAATCATTGTGCATCATGCGTAGACTTCCCCCAGACAACTCTACATACAGATGCCGCAGGGCCCCTACTCGTGTGGTTGTCCTTGACGCGGACGTTTTACACAGCTCTGGGACTTTAGGCCTTAGGTCTCGAGAGACGCCATGCACGGAAGGTCGTTAGTTTTACTTTGCTATAAATGATGTTCGTAGTTCTTGGATTGGAGGCCCACCTCGTTGAATGGTATTATCGCTCAGAATTCAAACGCGGGTAGAATATTACAGTTTCTCCCACTGGTCCCTCTAAGAAGACGCAGGCGGCGGTGCGAAGTGTATTTGTACAGAGATTCTGTTCAGGCCGAGCCTCTCAGGTCAGGCAAATCGTTGTGCATCATGCACCATGTGTGGACTTTCTCGGGCATTTCTACATGCCACAGGACCCCTGCTCAACTCACTTTGGGTGAGGTCCTTGACATTGTCGCCAATCCGCCGACACCTCTTCGACCTTGGGTCTCGGTCTATGCACTCGAACGGCGTTCGCACTCTATCCTGCTCAATGCACCAGACATTCCATTGTCCCCGCAAAATCTGAAAATAATCCTTACGTCCTCTGAGCCGACGTTACTGTGCAAGAGTAGGTACAGCAGGCGTACGACGCGCAACGCGATACGACTGTTTGCTCCAGTACACCGCCCAATCAAAGATCCCGACTCGATCGCCCGCGCGAACGAACGGGGAGCGCAGCAGCATGTAATCGAGGCCCGCAGCGATGGCGTCGAAACGGGACACTACTTCAGACATCTGCGGTCGTTTGAGCGGGGTTTCGTTCACCATGTCGTCGACGAGCCCGCGCAGAAACTCGAAATGCTGCGGCGGAGGCCAGGTGGCGACGCCGTCTGGCCCCTGTGCCTATTAGTTAGCCCCGTACACGTAGAGGGTATGGATTACGCACATCAAGGAAAAATTGTCTTAGGAAGTTTCCAAGACAATAAACATCTACGGCGAATGGATCGCAGGGAGGGGGGTTGGGTATTGAATGCTCCGGAACAGTCTTGTCCTCGCCCCATGGAGGCTGC
This sequence comes from Termitomyces sp. T69sscA, assembly GCA_017657225.1. NCBI lineage: Eukaryota > Fungi > Basidiomycota > Agaricomycetes > Agaricales > Lyophyllaceae > Termitomyces > Termitomyces sp. T69sscA. The sequence continues at coordinate 20,817 of JAGGAQ010006276.1, forward strand.
TCAAGGAAAGGAGCGTCTTCGGGCTGATAGATCTTGGTCGAGCCAAAGTCAATGAAATAGTACTTGACTGGTTTGAGGGTGCGAGAAAACGGTATTGATACCCTTTTGCTATAGTCTCGTTCCATGTATTTATTTGCGGGGTGTGGCGGGGAACTGAAAAGGCATAGAGAATCCGACATTATGTTGTTGTATGTACACTTCCTGAAAACATGTCAACGTCGCAAGAAATTGGCAACAGGAAGACTGACCCATGAACGATGTTGTTCTCATGCAAGTAATGCAAACCCTAGATTATCAAGTGAGATAAACATAACAAGAAAACTCATGAAATAGAACCTCAAAGATCTGCTTGCAGAACGCAACAGCCTCGCCGATAGTGTCAAACGGAGGATAATCAAGTTTGAGAAGAAGTGGCATGACGATGAACGCCACACGAGAACCTTTGGGTGGATCGATGACCTCCAGAACAGGCACGCAATGGTTCCGCGGATTCGAGGCAAATGCTCTGGACGTCAGCCGTCTGATGACAGATATTTCATCTGGATGTTTGTCGAGATCGAGCCGTTTCAAGACCACAAGCGCGCCGTCGGCGCGGGTCGCGTCCACAGTTTGATCATACTTTATGGTGGTCAGTGAACCGAGACTTACTGATAGCAAGAACAGCTCACAGGTATACGCTGGCCATCTTCGCATTCTCTTGGGCTTTTGGAAGTGTTGTGCCAGGATGGCACCCAGGCTGGATCATATCGTTTCCTGAGTACATACCCGTGGTTTTTGAGAAAGCTGTAGTGATCGCGCCAGAAGACTTCAGCGTCGCTGAGTTCCTCTGCGTTATATTCTCCAGCGACAGGAAGGTCGGTCATCAGTGGAAAACGGATGCAAGATGCTATCGAAATTGATTTGCGTCACTTCATTTGAGCCAGTCGCTTATTGTGATTATACGCATGACCTGACAAGTGTGGGTGCACATTATTCACGAGACCAGATTGAAATTATCGTCAAGATGGCAAGGTGGTGACTAGGACTTCCCATAAGGATTTAAAATCCAAGATCAGGGGGGGGGGGGGGGGCCCTTGATCGGTAGGTAACCCAGGTTTTATAAAAATGGATATTGATTATTTTCCTGGCACAGCTGTATGGATTTGGGGTTTGGGGGCCCTATGGATTACCCTCTTCCCCCCCAA